>JAODLI010008709.1:0-26705 GCA_027575585.1 Percopsis omiscomaycus | reverse complement strand
TCCTGTATATATCTTGTGTGTGTGTGTGTGTGTGTGTGTCAGAGAGAGAGAGAGAGAGAGAGAGAGAGAGAGAGAGAGAGAGAGAGAGAGATTTAACAGTCCTTGCATACTTTTTGCATACTACTTGAATGCCATTATGTGCTACGCCTACATATGCATTATTATTGCACACATTACCATGTGTTGATTCCAGGGTCTGCCTGGGACAAATGGCTTGCCAGGGGGAGTAGGGCCGCAGGGTCCAGCGGTGAGTATCTTCCTGACCTACCTGACGTCCAGACTGAATCATATTCTTTCTAAATTACACCCTGAATTATAAGACAGCCTTCTAATCATTTAAATACTGCATGAAAGCAAAATCCCTTCAGAGGGATGGGTTGACCTAAAACACAGTGTAATGTAACACGGGAGGCTGGGGATAACACTAGACAAGTAGTGGTGATTAAGAGAAGGGGAGCTGGCCTGGCAAAGTGTTTTTACTAAAATAACAAGCTGCCAAATGATAGGGAATATAATTGTCATGGCCCGCTCCTAGTGGTCATTGCACAATCACATTAAAAACCAATGCTCAAAAGTAGGCCCTTAGTTGAAACATAGAAGACATTTATTTCAAGAAATGTTTTGCCGAAAGATTTATTAGAGTCAGTATTGTTCATATCAGTCAATAGGAGAGGTAGACATGTGATACATTTTTTGGTTAATTAATTTTTGAAGATGAGTTACTCCCGTTTGATTTCAAGAGTGACACTGATGAGAAAACATGCAAATAGCATTTGCCTTGATTTAGAATAATAGTAATATGGGACAGTAGAAGGGTGTTTGCCTATTTTACTTTTAATTTACCTTTAATGTAAACATTGCCATCCTTTTTTAACAAGATTAGAGTTTGAGTTTAAAGCTGCATAAGATAACATTTTTGCCATGGTTGGAATTGGTTTTCCCAAGCCTCAGTACAAAGTGTCTCTGTATAGCATAGAACACTATGCTATACCCGGGGAAAACTACTGCCACACATTAAAAATATGAATAGGTCTGCTGAAATTATCCCTTTGGGGTCAAAAAGGTGCTTTTATCTTATCTCTTATGTTATGTCATTTTATCTTAACTTGCCCTAATGTTCGTGTTCTTCTATCCCATAATCAGGGTGCTGAAGGCCTTGCAGGACTTCTCGGGCCTGCTGGCCCTGATGGACCCCCAGTAAGTGCTATAGAATTACATTTAAATTCTTATTTTATTCACTGACACGTGAGATCCTACGCAGTGGATCTCTGTTAATGCATTCTAAAATATTATGGGATGGATTCTGAGATCAGCTTTGTTGCATCCCCATATTTACTACATACTGTAGACCTTGCGCTGGGATGCACTGTGTTAATATGATCTTAAACCCTCTTTTCTCTTACTGTCTTATGTTTTCCTTTCCTCTGTAAGGGTCTTCCTGGTGCTTTTCCTGATGGCAGTGGAGATCTTCTGGTAGGTTGTCCCCTTCCCCACTGGTCCAGTGTTTGGTACAGTGGTGGTTCTCAAAGTGGGGGTCAGGACCCCCTAAGGGGTCAAGAGAGGATTTCAAAATTTTGAAATACATATATTTCTGTCATGTTATGCTTATATCATTATTAGCTTGGTCAGTGTTTGAATGTGGTTATGTTGCTGCAGCAAAAATAACCCAACTTGTGACTTCATAGCTTGTGACCCACATTTGTTTGACATTAACTACAAGCTTTAAATCACTGTTTTTGAATGGATAGGGCTGCTGACAGTATATAATGGTAAACATAAGACCAGTGTAATGTAAGTATTACGTATGTATTACGTATTACTTGTTACTTTTAAAAGTAGAAAGTAATGCGTTACACTACTCATTACATTACTTTTGCGTTATTCCGCAACATCGCCTGAGATGCATGTTACGTAATTGCCAGTTAACAATATAACATTAAACCTTACATATGCCCACATATCAGCACAAATCCCTATCCTAATAAGGAGGAAATACACAAGATCTGTCTTTTATGCTCTTTAATAAAATAATACAACAAAGCCGACATCAAGTCAGTAAAAACCAGCCCAAAGAGTAGTTCACAGAAAAAAGTAACAACATAATTGTTTTATTAGTAACTGTAATGTGATTACTGAATTTAGGAACAGTAATGCGTTGCATTACTGCGTTACAGACCAACGTAATGTGATTACAGTAATGGCTGCGTTTCCCCAACACTGCAATAGACACATCTCCATCATCCAGTGTACAGTGGTCTTCAGTGTTGTGTCTCTGTCCACTGCAGTGTCCTGCCATCTGTCCCCCTGGTCCCCCTGGTCCGCCCGGGATGCCAGGATTCAAGGTGGGCACTACTCTATTCAGTTCTGTAATGTCAAAGTAACATGGAACGCACAGCTGGGTCACATACTGTATGTTATTATCTAACGTCTTTTCTTGGTGTTCTTGGTGGTCTTTTTGTTGTGCAGGGTCACACAGGCCACAAAGGAGACAAAGGAGAACTTGGGAAGGATGGTGAGAAGGTGAGATCCTCATGTTCTCTGTTACTAGCAGTATAAAAAACACTTCTCATGCGGTGGACGTTCTATCTTTGAATGAAAATATGAACGCAGGCCTCCTCAGGTCAGGAGGCCTACACACCTCCTTCAAGCCATAAGAGGGTGTATTTCTATGCACGTTTAGCCTACTTGGTGTGATGCATTCAAATCTACCTTGTTCCTCCTTCCAGGGTGATGCTGGCCCTCCTGGCCCACCGGGTATTCCAGGCACTGTGGGTCTACAGGTGATTAACATAATATACTTACAATCTTTTTACTTATCTCCAAACAACCTGCTTTTGCTTCTAATTATACTTGATTTATGGAAATAATGTATCTCTAATATGTAAATGCATGTATATAGATGTATATGGGTATAGGTAGGCTACATTTACTGTACCTATGTATTATGTGTTGTATTTTCTGTATATTTGTGTTAAGAAACCCCTTGAAAACTAGATGGTTCATCTCATAAGGGCTTATCCTTCTAATAAAAAATGTCAATACAAATGGTCTTACTTACACTCCATGTTGCACATCAACGTTGTTCCTTGATATAACTATGGTACGTCTTATGATATGGTATGTCTTGGCTACATGGTGGCAGAGGGATTTTGAAATCGGCAAATGGTTTCACAATGGTCTTGATGTTTTTCAGGGCCCGCGTGGTCTAAGGGGCCTCCAGGGCCCTATGGGGGCTGTTGGAGACAGAGTAAGCGACATGTTTTATATCAGGAATCTTTTGTGTCTAGTAACTTCATTTCCTATTATTAGATATATTGTTGTAGTTATATAGGTTTCTTAGATGTGTGACTGAACAATGTTTCTCCCCAGGGCCTGTCTGGTTTCAGAGGCAAGCCTGGGATCCCCGGCATCATTGGAAAGACAGTGAGGCTCCCTTTAATTTGTAACACAGATCAAATAGACACTATGCCGGTGGTAGCGTAGTTCCACTGGTCCCATAAATGAATAGGTGTGCTTGTTGTATCTGATGCGTCCAGGGTGATGCAGGAGAGAAGGGGCCACAAGGATTTAGAGGGCCCAAAGGAGAAATTGTAAGTAAATGATTTTTCACCGTGGTCATTTGTGTATAATAGTCAAAGGTACTTGTAAGCGATGAAACAGCATTTGCTTAAAATTAGATTTAAGATGACTTTTATTAACCTAAATCATTTCAGAACAATAGCTAATTGACCTTTATCCACAGGGGAAGATTGGTCCCAAGGGAGGGCCCGGCGGCCTAGGATCAAAAGGAGAGCCTGTAAGTACTTTAATTTGAATTATTATTAAATACAACAGTTATACAGTGCATAAAAATGTATCTTCTATCAGATACGTGAGTCTTTAACTTGATATCCACCACAGGGTATCCCTGGCAGAGATGGAAAAGATGGTACACAGGGATTGGATGGGGAAAAGGTAAGGGACACTTTTTCTCACAGCATGCACTGTTTTTCCCCTCTTCCTACACTCTGGAGTACTCTGCCCATGTGTTCGGGCCTCAAGATATGCATATAACGTACATAACCAGTGTGTTTTTGTCTACATTGGTCAGTCAGTACTTGACACTTGTAAACGTGGTCAGATAACGAGACGCATGTCTGTACACATGTTCTTTAAGCTGTAATTATTCCACATACTGGAGATGAAGAACTGCATACATTCATCAATATAATAGCCTGTAAAATTGAATGTTAATTTGTATTATTTATTCTATTCTAGGGTGATGCCGGAAGGCCTGGTGTATCCGGAGAGAAAGGACCCAACGGCCTTCCTGTGAGTATTCCAGAATAGCTTTGTGTGTTCCTATATTTTGAAACCTCCAATATTTGAAAGGGCATGTTGGTGTGTGGTGTATATACTCTATTTTACATGCATAATAACTGAGCAGAATTTGTGTTTTGTTTCCAAAAACACAAAACCTCATGGGTGAAAGGAACTACATTTATGCAATCAACTACATAAATGCAATCCATTTACCATTTACCATTTTACATTTAGGAAAAGCTGCACCTCCATTATGTCTGAATACACGTTCAAGACACACGATTAAACAAAGCACACACTTCTCCAGTTTCTTTTGGAGGCGTTGTCCATTTTTGCTCATTGCAACCCCCTGGTGGCAATAAATTATGTTCCTCTCATTTAAGAGTAATGTTTCCCTTGTTCTTGTTCCAATCATAAGTAACCATAATAAACATATTTTACCTTAACTCCCTTAATAGATACCACTCTATAATTGATGGGGCCATTTCCTTGTATAGCATCAGTCCATCCCTCAGTGTATTGTGGTCATATTCCTTCATTGTAACCACTATTATGTTTGCAAATGTCAGGGTCTACAAGGGAAGGCTGGAACAAAGGGATCCAAAGGAGCAGTTGTGAGTATTAGAGTACAATGGCAAAGCTAATTTATCTGGACCTATAGAGCTGAGATTAGGTCAATGGAGGTCAACTGTTCTGTTTACCCACTCTCTAACCAGGGTGATCCAGGAAAGATGGGTGAGACGGGACCATCGGGAGAGCCAGGTATCCCTGTATGTATCTGATGTAGTCTCATATAGTCTCTGTGTCCATTTACTCCACATAGGGCCGTGTCTGTCCAATCTCAATTGGTACTTTTTGACACGTGTTGACTCCTCCCACAGGGTGACATTGGTATCCCAGGGGAGAGGGGCATTTCGGGACCCAGAGGAATAGCTGTAAGTTGTCACGGTTACAGGTACACACAATACACCAGTTGAACAAGGAATGTTTGTGGATTCTGTTGTTCTTTTGTTATGAAGGAGAGGAATGCGTACGATCTGGCTATATAAAGCTACATGATTGTTGTAGTTGTACAGAGTCTTTTTGCAAAAGAGATGTTTGTTAAATGTACCTAATTAGCAATGTAAAAGCACTCGGAAACAAGCCTCAAGAAAATAGAGTACATAAGAAAACAAGGACCAAGGATGGGGAAAACTTTGTACCGACACACCAATTCAGATGGACAACAGTAGAAAAACAAACATCATTGCATAAAAGAATATATCTAGTAGAAATATAATGTTGATGTTTTACTAGCAGAGTTTTATTAGTATAGTAAAGTAGAGGAAAATGGCCAACAAAAAGTAAAATGATGGCTGCTAGCATAACTAGCTAGCAAAAGTAGTCAGTACTACAGGCAGGCCAGTACTGTGTACAGGCATTCATAAAGCACAGCTTTACAGACAAAGGAGTCTTTGTATTGAGTTTCACATCAGGACCTTACAGTGGGTGTAGTGATGGGTGATACAAGCAGGCCTGAAATCAGGTGAAATATCTTCACTCTTCTGACTCAGGATACACACTATATTCACTCAAAACATGTGGTCAGCCTTTTCCAAACTCTCTAGAAATAAACACACATGCCCTTGAGTGAGCTGGTGCTGGGTCCCTCCTTTGTTTCACTCTGCCTCCCAGTGGCAGCCTGAAATGTTCATAATGAGAAACAAACATTTTTGGGGGCCTTCAAATCCTACTTTGGCCTTGAGCAACTTATTTTGCCATGTTGCTGCTGTTGTGCTGACATGATGTTTTCAACAGGGTGGCATTGGACCGGTGGGCAACACTGGTGCCCAGGGCGTCAAAGGCTTCCAGGTTTGTAACAGGTTTGATATCATTAAGACATCCCTTTTGTTAGCCCGTTACGTTAGCGGTTAGCATTCACCACATGCTGTTGTCTTCGCTCCAGGGAGTAAAGGGTGCTATGGGGGACGCAGGCCTTCCAGGTCCTACAGGAATCCGTGGAGGTTTTGGGGAGAGGGTGAGTTTACTGCCTGGCATGGCGAATGATCTTCTGACACGAAGGATTCTTTGACGTGTACATCGACACATCTGACTGTAGTCCTTTCATAAATTTGGATAATGTAGTACAGAATTAAAATATGCTAGAACTACACTAGAAAATTCATTGGATGGAGAAATATTTTATGTAGGCATATACAGTATATATATATATATACTTTGTGTGTGTGTGTGTGTGTGTGTGTGTGTATATATACAGGGTATATATATATATATATATATATATATATATATAAAGCACTTGACCAAATATTACCCCAATCCTCATACCTTTGAGACTCCAAAAGCCAAGGCTAATGTACACTAATGATGTGCAAGCAATGTAAACAATGAAACAAGTGCACATCCCCCACACACACACAAACATTTCTCCAGGAGTAGCATAGCCTACAGTATGTAGCTCATCTAGATATATTCATACGGGTGTGTTCATAATCCATGGCATTCCAGCCCTGTGGTGTGTGATGTCTAACTGGGCCCGAGAGAGGACTTGCCAACAAAGTGACCTCCTGTTCAGAATCTGGGGCCAGAACAAAGCCTGTCTTTATTACAGGTTCCTGGATCCCCTAAAATTGCCCACCTCACTTCCCTTCAGTCCCCACCTTTCCATCTACCACAGACTGCCTTCCATGAAGCCACGGACGCTCGCAACTCCTAACTGCCAGCCCTTGTTTTTTCAGCAGGTTTAATATATTCTCTGTCATTCTCTCTTGAACTTTTTTTCTCCTTACAGGGGCCAGTTGGAGCTTCTGGCCCTAAAGGAGACATGGTAAGGATTCCGTGATCAAGTTGATATATGAGAGTAGAAGTGGTTGTGTGTTTTTTCACATATTCCTTGTATATAAATATTTGTTTTTATGACTTCCATAAGGACATGCAATATCTGATAATATTGTATGAATAAATTAACTCAGGAGTCGGATACTTATTAACACTACTTGTGTTTAAGGGTGTGGCCGGAAGTGATGGTTTGCCAGGAGAGAATGGAGAACCTGTAAGTATTTTTCTGATTTCATACTCACAATGTGAATATACTATAGGAAATATTTGTGAGCACTATTCACTTCAGGATAATTTTCTTAACCGATAATCACTGAAGTCATCCTTTTGTAAAATTGAGTATTTAGTATGCAATGTTTTGATTTATGTTTTAATTTAACTTTTTCAGGGTCCATTTGGACCAGTTGGCCAAAAAGGAGAGGTGAGTGATTTATTTTCCTTTGTCACTGAAGCCTTGTCACGTTCACTGTTAAAAAGCATAGCTCCAAACCACTGCTTACCTCTCAAACTCTTGCATGTGATTCTACCTCCAATCCAATAATAGGATTATTAACTCATCACATGAATCCGTTTTTTTATTAATTCAATGTATCTAATGTTGTTATTCTTGTTTTGCTGCTGTTCTTCGTAGTCAGGAAAACGTGGTGAGCTGGGACCTAAGGGTGTAATTGGGCCACAAGGAGAGCTTGGTGCAAGAGGGGTCCCAGGAAAACCAGGACCAATGGGTTTCCAGGGAGAACAGGGTCTGTCTGGAATTGCAGGAAAGACAGGTGTACCTGTGAGTACTTGTTTTTTCACACCAACACAAGACAAACTTAGAATGCTTCTAATTCACTGAAGTGTCTAATACATCATTTAAAAAAAATAAAAAAAATAAACCCTCTAAATGAGTCCTTGTGTTTCAGGGTAAACTGGCAAGTGAACAGCACATCAGAGAGCTGTGTGGCTCAATGATCGATGGTGAACATCTTCACTTCATCGTCACTTCATCATTAATTCATGAATGCCTTCATATTCCATATCATAAACTAGCTGACTAAGAAAAAGTGATCTTCTGTGCTTGTCTTCCAGATCAGATTGCACAGCTTGCTGCTAATCTCAGAAGGCCCCTGGCTCCTGGTGGGGTCGGACGTCCTGGACCAGCTGGATCTCCAGGACAGCCAGGCGTGGCCGGCTCTATCGGTCACCCTGGTTCCCATGGACCACCAGGATATAGAGGACTACCAGGAGATCTTGGAGATCCAGGTCCCAGAGGTGAGAAAAGAGAAATATAAATACAAAGGGTTTCTGTTGGAAGATGCACTGCGGATGTATTCTTAATAAATCATCTTTAAATTGCAGCTCTGAGTTACAGTTTCAAACCAAAAATCTTTTGTAACATGAATTTCAACCAGTAGAGTGTACCTTTTAATTGTTATATAAAACACTGTTTTCTGTTTCCATAACAGGTGATATTGGTGAACAGGGTGACAAGGGAACCATTGGCAAAGCTATTGAAGGGCCTGTTGGAGACCAAGGATACCAAGGTATGTAATCTGAATAGTTATACTCAGATTTAGCCAGAGTTTTCCTTTGTAACCTATAAAAGTGATTATACTGCTTCTGCTAATTTACAGTACAGTTTTTAGTATTGATCAGTGTGGTATTACTATGCTCAACCAGACAATAATAATCATTCTGTATTCTGTCATATGAAATAGATTCCAAACAGACATTAATGTTTCACAGGCTCATTAGCTGAATGTTTTGCACACAGGTCTTCCGGGAGTTCACGGAATTGCCAAAGATGGGCGTGATGGGTCCCCAGGAGATCCAGGTGAGCCAGGAGAGGCGGGCAGGGTTGGTAGGACTGGTCACCAGGGATCCCCTGGAATCTGTGACACATCAGCCTGCCAGGGAGCGCAAGCCGCTGGGAAATCCTCCAACCCAAAAAACCATTAAACACTGATTTGCACATCCTGACATCATCTGCCCCTGTAGCGGCGGGGTAACAAGGGCAGTAAGAAAGGAGGAAAGAAGGAAAGAAGAGAGACAAGTTGCAGAATTGTCCTCTTTATATAAATAATACATCTATAACAGGATGGGAAGAGAAACATCAAAAGTGTGATGAATAGTAGAACATCCCAAGAGTGACATAAACTGAAGAACCTAAGAGACTAAAACTATAAATCACACCCGTGAATCAAGTGGACAGCAGAGACAAGAGTGTTGATACACCTGCGCTACTTCAGATAGTATTTCAGATAAGACTTGTGTTCAACATCTTAACTGTAAAAGTGCTTGTAGGCCATGCTCATTTTGAATCATTGTTTTGTATAATAGAAAAACTTTGTACATGTTTCCTTCCATACCCGTTTTCTTGATTAACATCCCATTGCAGATGATACTCAACTGATTGTCCTTGGAATGAATGTGCATGTATCATGATACTAGATCAATGGTGTTACCTCACGTGATTAACCTACATAATGTAAAATATAGAGATTGGTACCGGAGTCTGAAAAGAAGCTGTGTATGAACATTAACAGAATTTCAAAAGGAAATATTCAAGAGCCCAGCCATTTTGTATATTGATGCAAAACTTTAGTATTCAATCTTGCTAGTTTTTTTTATTTTTTATTATTCTATATGAAGTTTATTAAGACTCTATTTCAAACAAGATAAAAAAACAAAATGAAAGTTGTGGATAGAAAAATTAGGCATTGTAATTAGAAGAAAATAAGGAACATTTTCTATACAATTTTTCAGTTCTGCAATGGCCACATCCACTATGTACTACCGGTGCTGTAACTATTAAATATACATGAATTTAATACTATTTATTATTTGTGGGTGACTGTTGTATGTACAGTAAGATGATACAGCGTCATGTTGTAAGAAAAAAGACAAATAAAGCCACTTTTCAGTAAAACCTTACTTTTCTTAACATATCAAAGTAATTTCCTTGTAATAATAAAGAAAACACCATTCGAGTCAAGTAGTCACGTTTACTTTCATATATTAAATACAATCTCTAAGTTTATGACATTTCAATATAGCAGAACTCATTCTATATATAAAACCTAAAGGATAAGAAACAGAACACTTATACCCTTGACAAATCATTTGTATGTAAATAGTCTGTATACTCAAAACATCTACATGAATGTAATTTAACTCATACTTGTCGGTGAACATTTTTAAAACACTCAATTAAATGACAATTCTGTATTGCCAAGCTCCACAGAGGATTAAAAATAGCTCTTAACACAAAACTAAAATGTATCAGTCTTTTAAAGAGAAACAGCGCCATCTGTATGTAACTTTCTGCAACACCCTGTTGTGTTTGAATTTTTTGGCTCAAAAACGTCACAATTGTAGGAAGCAGTAACAAAACGGCCAGTATATACAGCCACCTGTTTTAGTGAATGGCACAAAAAAGATGGATTGTTACGATATTGTGTATTGCTACATAACTATGTATCTTTGGACTCAAATATAGGACTTAAAATATTTCGGTCTATTGAAACAGCAGAAACAAAAATGTCAAATACTTTAATAAATATCTGGATAATTAAATAAGTTAAATAGAGTGTGATATCACAACAGTAGGAGAGATTTATGTGTCTGTTGTCTTCTGGAGGGCTGGAACCTGGCCTGGAGACATGCTGGAATTCACACGAAGCCCTGTCTCAATAGAAAACGTGTTCTGGAATTGCTGCAAGAGAGACAACAAAGTACTCTGACTATAGTTACAGAGAAAAGCAAAGCATCAGCAAAGACTTCCTACAGTTTTATTGGTTCAACGAGTTTCATATCATGGGAAATAATGGTTATAAATGTAGTCAATTACTCAGGTCAACTAGTTACAGAAATCACATAAAATGGATGGGTGGTCCAGTAATCTGGGTGTTTGACTCCCACCCCAGAGGCCTGTGGTGCGCAAACCGAACAAAGTCTTTTTTTCTTATTGTTTGTTTGTTTGGGCCGTATGTATACGCATGCATGCTAAACGTATCAGCACTGATCTCAATGAGTACTAGTGAATGAAAATAGAAAAATAACATAAAATGAAAAGGTTACTAGTGTATAAGATAATGCGTTTCTGCGTTTGAAAATGACCTAACTGTACTGACAAAATACTTCACACTTCTCACAAAGGTCACTGGATAAACACAAGACAAATAAATAATGATACCTCCTTGAAAGAGTCTCCGTGCAGTTCTTCGATGTACTTGAGGAAGGCAGTGGTCCACTGCAGCGTGGTAGCTTTGTCGGTCTCCTGGTTGCAGAAAGGCACCAGCATGTTCAGCTCATCACAGCACAGACGAATCCTCCTCCTGCACAGCAATGTGGGTATTACGCATAGTTTAGCATTAAAGATGGAGTGAAATATTTGTTCAGACAAAAAAAAAAAAACAGGAATAAAGGATCAGGGGATAAAATAGAAAGAGACCAGTGTAGCAGCTGTTTTTATATTACCTGCGGTCCCTCTCCTTGCTGTTGTGGCTCTCTCTGCGTTGGTTAATGTCCGAAGCAGGTCTGGCTTGCTTCCTAGTGCTATGTGCTGCCTTTCCAGTTGTCTTTTTTCCTTTTGAGTCACGGCCAGCATTACTAGCCTTGAGGTTCTTAGACCATTGGGCCTTCACATACTTAATAGGTTTTTTTTAGGCTTATCATCTAGATACATAATCAAGGAGTGCAAAGTATCCACCTTATTTTGTAACACTACAGCAGGGATAGTATTTAAGGCCGGACATCTGTACACATAACAAATGCCTTACTTTTGTGTTGAAAAATAAGGTGGATAAAATATACTTAAAACAAAATGTCATAAGTGTAGCATAGTAGACAAAACAATATTATTATACATAAGACTCATTCTTACTTGCTATTTCCCACTGCTGCTCCCCCAGTGGTTTGGTGCGGCTAATGCACTGGCCTTTGGTAGGAAGCCTTTCTGGACAATAAGTGAATGCCAGATTCTTAGGAAACACCATGGCCTGATGCTTGGTGGGTTCAACAATATGTGGAATATGCCCAAACGCCTGAAAATAAAACATAGATTAATCAGTGCATTCTGACAATAATCCTGGACAAGTCATAACACAGTGTCACTTATTTTGTCATACTTGTCCGCAAATGCCACTGATGTGGTTGAACATGCCTCCACCATATGGTTTTGCAAGCTCAATAGGAATAGTGTGATCTGATCTCATCCAATTTTGCATTTGCTTGTTTGCTTCATGAGCATCTGTGGACTGCTGAAGTATAGTCAACAAACTGAAACACAACAGAAAAGAGGTTGCTCACTCATTCACAATAAAAAATGTTGTATTCATAAATCATAAATAGCACAGTAATATATCAGTTAAGCATACTTGCTGAGGACTGCTGACTGAGGTTTTTGTTGTGTGGACATATCACTGGGCTTGCAGTTAAACCTCCTCTCCAAACAAACTCTAGCGGAAGGGTGGGATCGTGTTGGTAAAGAATAGGAAGTGCTACTGTTGACTGATAGGTTTTCCTCTGTCACAAGGAGCTCACTTTTGATCCTAGCAAGCACAGAGCCTGGGACCTCTCCACAAGCGGTTGGGGTCTTTTCTCCTATGATCCCTCCAGGATTGCAGTCAAAAACCATTTTAATATCCTCTATGTTCACTGTTTCTTGCTGGCCAATTTCTGGTATAACTGACTGCTCATCATTTGAAGTTGAAAGGTCAATAGCTTGGGTCATCGAGGTAGGAGAAATTGATCCGCCATCATCTTTAATAGTCTCTGGATGGATAGCAATACTAAAAACATTTGGATGAAATTGGGCATCTGATTCATCTGAATCTGCAGCTTCCATGTGTGTCTGGATGATATGCTGAAGGTGTGTGTATTCAACCTCTGTCATCTCCATCAAATTTATGTCTGTGCTTAAAATATTCCCCTGATCATGAATCGAAGATCCACTTTGGCTCACTACAACGCCAACGGAGTCATAATTGAATTCTCTAGATGAAGGTGAGACATGGACATTTTTACATGTTGATGAAATTGTTGCCATCCTTGAATCTAGAGAGAGATGGTCAGAAAAATTTAGCTAACACCTGCTTTACTGATGGCATCTCGTAATCTACGTAATGTAGGCCTGTTTCCCGCTCGGACAAATGGTCTCGCGCGTTCAAAAGTTAGCTAGTAAGTTAACTAAATCTCAACTCAGTTTTAACTTGAATCTAATTTAGATCCAATATATATTATATATTATATAGAATGAAATGGCAATATTACAACCGTTACCAATAATTCAGAATACATAATGGGTTGCAGTAAATCCTGATCAACTCACCAAAGTAGTTGAAGTTAGCTAAACTATACTTGGACATCAAGGCAAATTACCATTACAAACATCTTTACTTTTTCTTAGCAAACCCACCTGACGGATGTATAACAATTTGCTGAGAATGCTTGAATTTCCTCAGTTTTCTTCCTATTTATATATATGCGTCGTGATGAGGAGTCGTAATCTGAAATTGAATTTAGTGGTCGCGAAGTGGACGACAACCGACGTGACGTTACGTCATGGTCGTTCTCATTTACAAGGAACCAAAAATCTGTTAGTCTGTGATCAATAGAATTTATTATACAATAATCCCAAAATACAATAATTATATTTGCTACTACTAAAAATAAGAAAGGTAAGATAGACAGCAGTTATACATTTCTATAATTTGATAAAAGGATGTACGTTCTATTTTTAGTGTATATTCTTTAACTGTTACAAGCAAAATCGGTAGTAGTAAAACAATTGTTGCTAAGATTAAAATACTGGTAAAAATTGACCCCATTCAGATGGAAATTTAATGGCTGACTTATCAGTGTTTTACAAGCATGGATGTGTCAATAATCACCATAATATGAAGGAATAGACCAACACATTTTGATCAATTTGGACTGGGAGTATAAATACACACATAAATAGTAATAAAGAAATGTCAGATGCTTGTAGATTCAATACTACCAAAGGCAGCAGAGAACTGTGAACTGCATCAATTTTGCTTAAGTGTAACTTCCCCCCAGCTGAGCCTGACTCTACCCACTGTACAATTTTGAAAAATGCTAAAAGTAGGGGGAGGGGTCTTACATTTCACGACATATTGAATGTACCAACCAACCTGTCTAGTCTACATCAGCACTGGCCTTGGATGATTCTAAACAGGAGATGGCATATTGACCAATTTTCAACCCAATAAATGCAGATTTTTATAAAAATGGGAATTGTCAATATTAAAACCAGCATTGATGTATTTCATCACAGTTCAGTCCTATCAATTAGTTTACAGCTCAAATTTTACAGCACACATTTTAGGGTGCAATTACTCTTTAAAAATCATGATATTTGTCTGAGAAATTCTGAGAAGTTATGTTAGTTTGGTTAAACTTGTGTTATGTTCAAATTAGAGTTTTCCATGATGATTGTACTAGGAGATGTAGACTACATACAATTTTCCTGGTTGGGGACTACCGTAACATTAACATGAAATATACATGAAACATAGAAATTAACAATGAACGCATATTTAAAAACAGATGTTTCTTTATTGACTCACATTCTAAAATATATGTAACAAGCCACAATCCTCCTTAAACATTTACACCAGGTCAAAACTACTACCCTGACAGCATGGTGGCTTGTTAAGAAAATATAAAAGATGTATTTACTGTACTTTACAAACATTATCAACTAAACATACTTAAACAACAAAAATAACAAGAGACTAATGCTAATTTAAAGTAGAGGCATATAAACAATGAAAGACCAAAAATGACCATATGAATCATGTTTGAACTACTGTACAACATAAATTCAAATACCTTCATCAACAATTCCACATCCAGATAGAAAGGCAGATATTTTGCCTGGGTTAGCTAGAGGCTTACTTCATAAACTTATTTAGCTTAAAAAGCACTTGACATAAAATACATTCAATTGGTGCCATGTGGCATTTGTTATTTGTCTAGTCATAGCATTTATGCATGTTTTTCAGTCAGACTTACTTTCCTTGGGGATATCATGATTTTCTATTTTAGCATATTTCTCCCGTGGCTCTCCATCTCTATTTTCAGTATCTCTTTCACTCACACCCTGGCCCCTGTGTTTATCAATTTCAATGTCACACTTTTTCACTTCTGTTCCTCTGCTTTCACTTTCAGGTGTACTTAGGTTTACTCTACTACTTCTGTCCAACCCATGTTTTGTCACTCGATCAAATTCTCTTTCCCGACTCATGGTTCTACCAGTCGCTTTATTCCACTCCCTTCCACGACTGTCAAGCAAGTTACTTGGTAGTTTTTTGCCAAAAGCATCAGTTGCATTGATTACACGGTTTGGCAAGCGAATAAGACCTTCTGTAGGAGTGGGAAGTAAAGGTGTTTTAAGTGGTCTGCCTGTTTGTTGATTAAAAGCTGGGCCTGGGGGTCTGTTGAATAGTGAAGGAGAACCAGTAGCAACAGGGAATCTGTTACCTGTTTGGGTCTCTGATATTCCTTGATTGTGCATTCTGGGGCTATTGTAATGGGGTGACACATCAGGACCTCTAATTTCTCTATTTAAATCGGGCTCATGTCCTCTCCTACCTTGTCCTGGGCCTTCCATTGGTAGATTTCGCCTTTCACATACACCTGAAGCCCCCTTATCAGGCCTTTGCCTGTCCATGTTTGTATTTCTCCTTTCAGTCCCTGGGCCGCTAAAGTGTGTAGCTTCTGGATATTTTATGTCAGAGCACGGGCCTTCTATATCTGAACTTCTCCTGTAGTGTTTTGAGTTCCTAAAATCTGAACCAAAACCTCTACTATCTGGGCCTCTGCACTCCATGTTAGGACCCCTCCAATCTGGCCCTCTATCATTTGATTCTAGTCGCTCCATGCTTGAACTTCTCATGTTGGGTCCTCTCTCCCTAAACTCTGGTTTCCACTCATCTTCCCCCATATTTTGATTACTTTGCCTCCTGAAATCTGGTCTGTGTGTCCTGTTGTCTGCCACACCCTCTCCTCTACAGTCATTTCCTAGGCCTCTCCTACCAGGTGCTGGTGTCTCCATATTTTGCCCTCTTCTATCAGGCCATGGTACCTCTGCATCTGGACCTCTCCTATTGGGCCTTGGGGCACTGAACCCTGGCCCATTCCATTCATCATCCATATTTGAACTGTTCATATCAAGGCCACTTCTGTTAGGTCCTGCATCTCTAAGGTCTGTCCATTTCCAGTCATTTCGTGGACCCCTTCCATCATGCCCTAAGCCCTCCGTGTCCATTGTTTCTTCATTTAGCGGTTGCCCTCTAAATTCAGGACCTTCCCATTCCTCCCTAGGGCTTCTAATAGCAAATCCAGGATCTTCAAGATTTTGACCTCTTCTGATGCCAGGCCCTATGAAGTCTGGACATTCTAACCCTCTCATATCAGGCTCTGGTCTCCTGAAATCTAAACCTCCTGGTCCCCTAATGTTTGGACCTCCTGGTGTTCTCCTATCAGGAGCACTTTCCATATTTGGACCTCTCCATTCAGGTCCTGCTCCTCTAAAGCCTGGATCTCCCTGTCCCCTCCTATTACGCCCTGGACCCCTGAAGTCTGGACTTCTTCCTCTTCTATGAGTTCCTTGTCCACTGAAGTCTCTGTGTCCTTGCTCTATAATATCAGGTCCAGGGCCCTCGATTTCTGAGCCTCTCCTATCAGGCCCTAGTCCCCTAAAGTCTGAACCATGTGTCCCTCTCATTTCAGGCTCCTGGCTTTCCACATCAGGGCCTGGCCCCCTATAGTCTGGACCTCGAGGTCCTCGCCTATCAAGCCCTGGGCCCCCCACATATGGGCCTTTTCGTTCAGGACCTGCTCCCCTGAAGTCTGGACCTCTTGGCCTTCTCCGGCAATCAGGCAATTGACCCTCCATATGTGGACCCCTCCTTTCAGACCCTGGACCCCACCAGTCTGGACCTCCAGACCCTCTTATGTCAGGTCCAGGACCCTCTGTATCTGGACCTCTCCTTTCAGGTCCTAGTCCCATGAATTCTGGATCCTCTGGTCCTCTCCAACCAGGACCCGATTCCCTGAAGTCTGGATCTCCAGGCACTATCATCTCAGGCCCTGTGCCCTCCATGTCTGTACCTCTTTCTTCAGGCCTAGGTCCCCATAAGTCTGGACCTCCTGGCCCTCTCCTATAAAGCCCTGTGCCCCCCATATCTGGACCTCTTCTTTCAGGTCCTGGACCCTGGAATTCTGGACCTCTTGGTCCTTTCCTATCATGTCCAGGTTCCCTGAAGTCTGGTCCACATGGATCTCTCATATCAGGCCCTGGCCCCCTAAAGTCTGGACCACCTCTCATATGAGGCTCTGGTCCCCTGAGGTCTGGTCCACCAGGTATTCTCATATCAGGCCCTGATCCCTCCATATCTGGTCCTCTTCTTTCATGCCCAGGTCCCATGAAACCTGGCCCACCTGGTCCCCTCATATCTAAACCTGGATCTCTGAAGTCTGGACCACCTGGCCCCTCAATATCTGGCACTCTTCTTTCAGGCCGCAGTCCCCTAAAGTCTGGACCCCTGGAGCCTCTTCTGTCAGGTCTTGGCCTGCTGTAGTCTTGACCACCTGGTGCTCTCATATTAGACATTGGGCCATCCATATCTGGCCCTCTTCTTTCAGGCCCAGGACCTCTGAAGTCAGGGAAGCCTGGCCCTCTTCTTTCAGGCCCTGGCCCTCTGAAGTCTGGACCACCTGGTCCTCCCATATCAGGCCGTGGACCCCCCATATCTGGCCCTCTTCTTTCAGCCCCAGGTCCCCTGAAGTCTGGGCCTCCTGGTCCTCTTCTTTCAGGTCCTGGCCCCCTGAAATCTGGACCAACTGCCCCTCCCATATTATCCCATGGGCCCTCCATATTTATTCCTCTTCTTTCAGTTCCAGGTCCCCTGAAGTCTGGACCTCTTGGTCCTCTTTGATCAGGTCCTGATCCCCTGAAGTTTGGACCACCTAGCATTCTCATATCAGGCTCTGGGCCCTCCATATCTGGCCCTCTTTGTTCAGGCTCAAGTCTCCTGAAGTCTGGACTACCTGCCATTCTCATATCAGGCATAGGGCCCTCCATATCTGGCCCTCTTCTTTCAGACCCAGGTAGCCTGAAATCTGGACCAGCTGGCATTCTTATATCAGGCCCTGGGCCCTCCATATGTGGCCCTCTTCTTTCAGGTCCAGGTCCCCTTATGTCTGGACCTCCAAGTCCTCTTCTATCAGGTCTTGGTCCTCTAAAGTTGGGACCACCTGGCCCTTCCATATCAGGCAGTGGAATTTCCACTGGCCCTTTTCTTTCAGGTGTATGTCCCCTGAAGCCTGAAACTGTGACATCTACATCTGCGCCTCTCCTTTCAGGTCCTGGCACACTTAAGTCTGGACCACCTGGCCTGCTCCTACCAGGCCACGTGTCCTCCAAATTTGGACACCTTCTTCCCGGTCTATGACTTTTCCATTGTCCTTTTACGTCTTGCTCTGACATGACTGGACCAGAACTGGTCCTATCTGGTCCTCTCCATTCATCTCTCATATTTAATTCTTGACCAACGTCTTCTGGATCTCTCGTATAACCAGTCTCACCAATAACTTCCTCTCCTAGCTGATGCCTCATTTCAGATGCTCTCAAATCAGACCCTTGTCTAAGTCCCCTCCTCTCAAAATCTGGACCTCTAACTTGGCAAACCTCCCCCCTGACTGTATCTAATGCAATTGGTTCCACAATCCCCCTACCAGGCCGCAATCCCCTTTCTTCTAACTGTGGGTACTTGTCATGCCTTGATTTGTTTGGATTTGAGCCTTTTATACTTTGACCTCGACCTAATGTGTCTTGTAATGGGGTACTTATCTCTGACCTTGAATCCCTAAATCTTGGATTTTGACCTCTCAGATCTAGACCCGGGCTTCTCAGAGCTCGCCCTGGGCCCATGAATCTAGTCTCTGGACCCCTTTTCTCTGGTCTCACACCAATATCTGGACTATGACACCTAGAACCTGACCCAGCACCTGGGCTTCTTCCTCTTGCACGTGGCCTAGGACTTACCCTCCTATCACGACCTGGAAGTCTTTCTTTACCCCTAATAGCTGGTTCTGGACTTTCACGTCTCATATGAGATCCGAAGCCTCTTTCTGGACTGAAAGTGCTAATGTCCCAACCTCTGCTCCTACCTCTCCCTCTGCCTAGACCTTTAATATTTGCTTCTGATTCTGTCACTCCTGGGCCTGGGTCACAATCCATCATATTTTGTGTTGGCATTTCTGCCCCTCTTATATCTAGACCTCTTTGTTCATCTCTTACAGATTGCATTTTAATATCTGGACCTGTGCCCTTCACAATTTGACTGGAATCTGTAGCAACTGGACCTTGTGGGTTATTTATGTCTGGGGTCCTCCTTTCCTTCTGTACATCTGATACCATATGTGTATTTTTAACAAATAGATCTTGCCTTAGTCTTCTCACCTCTAAGTTGTTCTGCTTCAAGACAGGACCAGATATATCTGGGTTTTCATCATCAATGCATGGCGTTTGCATATTAGGTTCTGAACCTTTAAATTCTGGTCCTTGACCTATCGTCCCTGGGTCCCTCATATCTGGTGCAAGTCCCCAACTGTCTGGTCTTAAGTCTTGAATGCATGGTCCTCTCATATGTGGTTCTGTCCTCCTAATACCTGGGCCTATAATATTAGGTCTTGGACCCATAATCCCTAGCCCTCCTATAATTGGTCTGGTACCTATAATAACTGGGCCCATATCAGGTCTTGGGGACCAAATTCCAGGTCCGGCACTTCCTTGTAAAGTGCCTTGACACCTCATTTCCGGAGCACACTGGTCATTAATCTGTGACTCAGGACCTCTCCTATTGGCACTAGGAGTTTGAATTATGGGGGCTTTAGCATCCTGAAATATCCCTGAAATCATTGGTGGAGCTTTGGGTTTAAGATCTAGTCCCGAACTCATACCATCTCCGCCTGACCCAGGAATTCTGAACTTTGGGCTATCAAAATCTAGTGGTTTTAAATCTAGACCTATCATAGGACATGGAGTTTTTACGTCAGGCCATTTCATTTCCACATTTGTTACTTCACCTATAACTGATGAACAATTGGTGTCTGTACTTATTTGTAGCACTGAGCAACTGGTATCTGGCACAGGATCTTTGTCTTCCTCTACCTTGACACTGTTCTCAATGTCGCTGTGCTTCAGGAACTGTGGCTCTGGATCAGGGCTCTGAGGGGAATCTCGAATGGGGGGATCAAGTATTCTAAGAGGAATGGAACTTTCAATTTTGTTGTTAAGCATTAGATCTTGTTGAGAGGCTCTGTGCATCTGTTGAGATTTGCTTGTGTTCTGTTCATCATTGTTAGCATGGTTTTTAGGTTCCATGGATTGTGGGTCTTTATTCTCAAGCTTCACAGTAGGAAGATCATGTGTTAGTAGAGAACTTGAGTCCTTGTCCAATTGCTGTGCAGTTGTGAACTCAACATGTTCACATTTAAGCTCTGGTCCATCAGGTTCTCTTTTCACATTAACCAGGGTGTGTGATGAAGCATTGCTTTCTACAAATGATCCAGGTTCAGGGCTTACTGGTGTATTACTCAAAGCTATTTGTTGTTTTGACTCCCTAATCTGTAGAGAAGGATCCCTTTGCTGTCTTAGTGAGGAGATAGAATCTCTTTTTCTGGCCACTGATGGGGATCGTCTTCTTCCACGAGAGTGCCGTTGTGAGTCACGGTCTCTGTGACGCCGACCTTGGTGTTCAGACTGATCTCGAGCTCTAAGCTTTGACCTGTCTCTTTCACTTCTTCTGTGTCTCTCTCTTTCCTTCCGTCTCCGGGAATGTGAAGGAGAGCGCCGTTGAGATTTTCTTGAAGGACTTCCATGGCGGTCTCCATCTCGCCGACTTCGTCTTTTTGGTGACTGCCTACGTTTTCTGCCATGATATGAACTTGGAGGAGTACTCTTACGTGAGGAACCATGCCCTGCACTAGACAAAGAGGAGTCCCGAGCCTTTACACTGCCCCCTTGAAATACATCATCTTGCATTTCATTAAAAAGAGATTCATCCTCTGGATCATATGCTACATCAGAGTCCACAATCTCTCCAGCTGAGGAATATTGCTCAGTTTCATTTTTTTGTGTTTCACTTTGTTCTGTAACAACTGATGTTTCATTTACATCCTCTGTCTTATCAATTTGTGAATCCACTTTTTGATTTATTGAGGCTTTTGCAGGATCATTTATATTGTCAGAGGGCTTTGATGCTGACCGATCTATGTCACTCTGACTGCGAGGTAGAGAATTGGATGGTGGAGACATCAATGAATCAGAAACGGAAAAGCGTGCCATGAACATGCCAACAGCCTCTCTCTGCTGACGCAGTGCCTCCTCTTGCTCCTTCAACTGTCGTTTTTGCTCTTCTATCTGTTTATTTAGCTCCTCAAGCATCCGCTGTTGCTCAGTCAGTGTTGCTGCAGAGATAACCACAGTGCCGGTAGGGAGGCTCTGCAATACTGGGGGAATGGTTGAGGTTTGAGCTGGAGCTGTAGAAATATCTGGTGTGGAGATTTGATTAGTGCATGGTGTATGAACTGAACTTTCGGTGGAAGTAGTGGCCTTTGTTCTGACAGTATCTTTTTCCATATCATCAAAGATAGTCTCATCTTCCGGATCATAGGCCACATCATCCTCACCAAAAGCTGATGGTGCAGGCATATCTGTCTGAATCTTTTCCACACCAACTGGAGCAAGCGCTCCATATCCTACTGCTGGATCATACTCCTCTTCTGGGTCATATGGTCGGTCATATTCATTTTCTTCATCTTCTATCACTTTAACTTTTGATTTCTGTCCATACTGTTGAACTATTGGATCTACCATTGGGCAAGGTGCTTGAAGTGGCTTTGAAGGCATCACAGCATCTACTGTGGTTGAGCTGCTCTGAGCAGGACCAACAATTTCAGATGGTTTATTTCGAAACAAAGTCTTCAAAATAGTCTGAAGGGGAGTGTTATCAGCGGACATAGTCGTAGAATTCTTGTCAGAGAGGGTATTTGCGGTTGATAGTGTGTCAGGAACAGAGGTAGAAACAGGGGGAGGTGCTTTATTGGTTGTCAAAAAAGATGGTGCAGTAATTGAGCTCGAGGATGATGAGTCTGAGGGCGATCCGGTGAAAGAAGGGGAGCCAGGAGGTGTGGTGTTCATAGGGGTCTCTGGGTCATAGGGTTGGAATATCTCAAGCTGGTCAGAACCATAAAGTACTGGGGGCTTTGGGATCCACATGGGATCTTTAGACATTTGGACTTTGGGTCTCTTCTCTTCATTTTCTTGTTGCAAACCTCCTGGACGTTTTGGTCGCTGAATAACTGCAAGCCCAAGAAGGAGATTGGGTCGGTTCTTCTCAAGCCCTATGAAATATTGAAACAATAAGACAATATGAACAATATTGATAATATAGTTGTATAGTTCTTTCTATGTTATTTCCTAATGGTAGAATATAAATTAGCATTTGCAATTGAAATGGAAAAACAGCTATTGAATGCAGTAGTCTACAATTAAAATCTATTTTGAAACTTTTTTATTCATTATTATTGTTAGTATTTATTATGTTTTAATAAATTAAAATATTAAAGAAGCAGGCAAGTTGAAATTGGGTATCACACACAGCACATATGTTCCAACAATATGGAAACATTGGCTAGACCTGAAGAAGACTAATATGTCTAGAGTGCTCTAGCCAGCTTTTTTTCCTCCATATTGTGCGATACTAAAGAATTTTTCAGTTATAACACGTCAACATATACATGTTCTTTCTTAACATCCAAGTTTCAAAGTGCTCACTCTATTTTAAAATGAAAAATAGTTATGCTATATATATTATTAAGTTAAGAAATACTTTGTAAGAATTGTAATTGTAAATTACAATTGTAAATTGTAAAAACACATTTTCTCACCCGATCCTTCGAAAGGTAGCAATAATGATGGGATGGCCTCCTTTGCACTGAGTGGAACAAGATATATGTCCTTGATACTACGACTATTATTGGACACCACACCAAAACGGCCTCTGCTGCTGAAGTAGGAGAACAGAGAGACATAGGCCACCTCTTCCTCCTCTGTTGCAGGGTAAAACCGGATCACACACAACTCCTGGAGTACAAGAAAGTTGAACTGTGATTAGAAACATACATATTTTGAATTTCCTTGCTATTACTTTCATGTCTGTAGGTGTGAAATATACTTGCCTTTGTAACAGAGGTCTTCAATTTTGTAACATAGTCCCAAACTGTTTGAGGCATAATTCGTCCACCAATCTGTATGGTATCAGGTAGGTCCTACGGACAAGAAAGAAATGTATTCATACATTTAGAAAAAATGGCTCCCACCATAATCGTTGAGATATTTATACAGAATGGATATACTGAATTTGTTCTGTGCAATACCGCTTTGAGGTGTTCGGCAGACCCTGAAACCAGGTAACCCTTGGTGACAAACTTGGCTACACTGAGCATGTTTAGAAAGCCTTTCCAAAATATGTCCTGCTTGGCCAGGAACTGGGCAGTCTCACCATCAGCTTGGGAATGGGAATCTAAGGCCCTGAAATGGATTTTATGTATGTATGTTGGCAATACATAAAAACATTACACACATAACAATAAAGGAGACATCTCATTAAAACATTAATATGATCTCTCTTTCCCTACTAGGCTTTTTTAGTATATACAAGTACCTTGATGCACCATAGAGTCGCGGATCAGCAGAAGAGGATGGTTTCATTAGGATAGATTTAGGTATCATCGATTGTGGTGGTAGCGAGGTGGTTGGTGGCAGGGCCACCTCTTTGCTCATCTCTTTGACTGGCATATAAGGGGTTGCTTGGTTTTGGGCTGTAGCACTGGGCCCAGAGGTGCCAGTAGACAAAGCAGATGCCCTGCTTGCTGCTGTCCGGGGGTCACGCCTTGTGATGGTAACTGTGGAGTGAGCTGGAATCACAACTGGTGTATATGCTTTGACAAAGGCCTTCGCTTTAGGGGGGTCTGCATTCGGGGATGCAGGGGACTCCATGATAGGCGAAGCAGGTGACTCTAAAACAGGGGATTCTGGGGAATCCTGAACTGGGGAAGCAGGAGATTCCACTATGGTTAAGGCTGGAGTATCTATGACAAGGCGGGGGGATGTGGGAGAATCCATGTCAGGTGAGTCGGGGGGTGCACGCAGAGGGGAGTCATCTCGAGCTGATCCTCTCCATGAGCGCTCTGAAGAGCCAGTATAGAAGGAGTGGCTATATTCACGCTTATCTTTTGATTCAGAAACCTTGGGTTTTTTATGGACCGGTTCCTCCGACTCCTCAGCTGACATTTGACCTAGGGGCATTAATATACACATATTTTGCAACAAGTCCAAGCATCAGCAAGTAAACGAATAACTGTTAATATAAATTTACCTGTGCATATCTTGCATTTCAGGTCAAAGAGATGAGTTTTGTGCTCCAATGTTGTGTCTTTTAGCATACAGCTGAGCATGTCTGGTACACAGCTGTTTTGGCTTGGCTGGATTGGTTTGTGCTTAAGAGGAGGAGGATTTCTCTTTGGTTCCTATAGAGGAACAGATGCATGCACCACATACACACACAGGAACACACACACACACACACACACACAGTACATAAATAATACTAAAAATGTCTGTGTCAGATTGCCAAGAGATTAAGTGTAGAGAGACTATAATGAGCATTACATACATACCGTGGATTTATCAGACCTAGTTAAACTCAAGCTGGGCAGATCCACTTTCACTGGGTCAGGCTTCTGCAGTAAAGGCGGTGCTTTAGCAGCTGTGTTCTTAACCTAGATTTCATACAAAACGTGGGCATAACACCTGACACAAATAGCACTTGATCATGCAAGGGAAGATTGATTGATGTGGTAGTTACACCTTACCTCTGTTGTTTCCTTTATGCTAGGTTCTGGTGCTTTGGTGGCTTGCATGTCCTTCTGGCTCATCCTGACTAGCCTGAATGGACTGATTTCTCCACGTACCACCCGATATAACAAGCCCTGGAGGAGAGCCACAGTTAGTTAACCAATGTGAGTATGATCTCATTGATCAAGATACAGTGACTGTGATTGTAATGATTGCAATACACAAAATAATACTATATTATATCAGAGAAGCAAAGATCATACTTGTGTTTTTGTCAGGAAAAAGTGTGGACGAACCTTGTTTCTGGTGTCTTTTAGGTTAAACATTATTGTTCTGTACTTGTTCATGTATTTGCTGTCTGTGTTGCGAAATATGTCAAACATTTCCATCTCGATGCTTGTGACAAGCTTTCCAACTTCACTCTCCGACATCTCCAAATCCTCACAGTCACACACCCTTAAAAAAAATGAAATTTCAATTAGTATTAGACTATTTTGATACCAATGCTTAATTGGAAAAGTGTGTGTATACAAGATTAGAAATGCAATGGCATTGAGATTTAGATGTGTAGATTTTCCCAGTTTAGTTATGGGAATTGTGGATTGTTTACATCCATTTAATTTTTAAGGGAATTTTTCATGGTGTGAATCAAAAGCCATTTCTCCATTATCCCAGTTTTTTTCTATTGTTAAAAAATATTTAAGGCTTAGCTTGCATAGCCTAACTAGTTTGCTTTGAGATAGATTACATGGTTACACTTGGATTTACATTATTTTGGCCTATAAATAAATGTGCCTAACCCTAACTATTCAACATGCCCAATTACAGTTTAGAGGCAGTAACACTGGAAATAATGTAATTATTATTGACTTAAATGTGTATGCAGTCAAATAAAGTATGTGATAAATCGCAGTATGTTTGTTGAATGAGTGACTGTAAATAAGGTCTCACCTCTTGTATAGGATGCTGGTTAGGGAGCGCTGGATGCTCTGCCTAACCTGATTATTGGGTTGAGAAGGCCGGGAGGAAGGAGCAATAGGTGCTGGGGACACAGGCAGATTCCTGGTTTCATTCAGCAGAGTGGGAGCTGAAGAGGCAGAGGCTGGCACATGGCTGGCAGCAGGCTGTGGTCCGGCCTGCTTCTTGGGAATGACAAATGAGGACTTGGTGACTCTAAGGGCCCCTGATTCATGATGTCTTGAGGCTGAGGTGGCAGGGGTCTCTGGAGCGGTGGACAGGATAGATTTTGGGGAAGGGACTGGTACTGGTGGAGAAATGTCAGGAGACTGTTTCTTTAAGACAGCACCACTATTTACAGACTTCCTTGTTTTTCCTTGAGTGTTGGCCGGTGGTAGGGATGGCTCAGAGACATGCCCAGATGAAGAGGCATCCGTGGAAGGCTCTTGTTGCTGGTTCACAGGCGTTAGAAGCTCACTCTGAACTCCTACATGTTCACTGTCCTTATCAGCTGTTAGAAAACACAACGATTTTATACATTTAGAATAAGTCTAGAAGGTACTAACTGTGGAGGAAACAACATGGTGGTGGGGGGGGGGTGAGGATGGTGACAGGGTTGTGTTTCAACACACCTCCCGACACTCTTAAGTAGATGCAGGAGTACCTCGGCTTA
>JAODLI010008700.1:0-26706 GCA_027575585.1 Percopsis omiscomaycus | reverse complement strand
GAGTGTGAGAGTGAGAGAGAGAGAGAGAGAGAGAGAGAGAGAGAGAGAGAGAGAGAGAGAGAGAGAGAGAGAGAGAGGCCTTTTGGGGATAGGAAGGCAGAGGGGAGCAAAGGAAAGTGGGACAAAGAGATGAGAAGTTAAACCGGAGAAGTGGTGTAGTTAAGGGCAGTAGCTGAACCCTCTTGGCACGTCAGCAAGTCTTTGGCCTGAACAGAACAGAAGCTTGAAATCCAGGGGGAAAATTTATTGCAGACATCCACACCTATATGTCAGGTTGCCTGTTACAATTACAATAGAAAAACAATGTTTAGTGCTCAGATAAGTAAGACCAATTGCTCAAAGATTGCAAAAGGTGAGATTAGGGCTAGTCAGAAAACATGTAAACAAGCTATTAAACCCATGGTATGTGTGCAGTGGGGGGTCACAATTGTACATTATCATTGAACATTAACCCCCTGTGTGGAATATTTAAAACTTTGGGACATGCCTAGGCAGCTCTCTAGCTGTTACCTAATGCCATGGAATGAAACCATGAACAACAATTTTGCAATATGCCATCCACAAAAAACAACTGGGGCAAATAATATATGCAACATGGACACAATGCTATCCTATATCTATAGATATATAGCCTATATTTATAGGCTATGCAGTGCAATAAATACATTTAAAAAAACAACAAATGTATTTATATTTAATTTATTATTTATTTATCATTAGTAGTGAACCCATAAAGTAGACCTATCTATTGAAATTACAAGCTTCGACCCAAACCTTTTATCTGCTGAGAGAACGTTTTTTTATCCGTTTAACAGAAGCAGGACCCACCTGTTGTTGCAGGATTATTTCTTGTGCTGGGGCTTGCAGTTCCACGTGAGGGAGGGGGGTGTCTAAAATAGCCAATCAGCTGGGACCATCGCCCTGGCACTATAAATGCTAGCGTGCTCTCTCTCGACAGTTCACAGCAACGAGCTGCTTCGTATACAATCAAATCGACTAAGCCAAACCAGGAGTGAGCTAGAATTCCGCTTAGTCAACATTGTCGGAAAGCTTCATTAAAGAATTAGACTAGTTTGGACGTTGCAGACTTTGCATCAGAAAATTATTTCTCTGTTGTTTTGACGAAAACCATTATCGGTCAAAATGCGTCTTATCCAGAACATGACAACTATCGCGGAGTACCCCACACCGGAGTACACTTCCAATCGGGTCATCAAAATAGCTGTTATTGGAGGCAGCGGAGTTGGAAAAACCGGTAAGATGACGAGACATGTTTAGAATAAAGCACTATACCAGTGCCACGTAAAACAACTCTGTAAACTAGTGTATCAAAAGATTAGGTCTAATATCACTTCTTTCTGTTTTACAGCGTTGGTGGTGAGATTCCTAACAAGAAGATTCATTGGCGATTATGAGAGAAATGCTGGTGAGTCAGTATAAAAATACCTGATTCTAATGGAAATTCAACATCATCCTTTGTTTCTAGGTCGTGAAATATTAGACGTCTAATCACTTTGCTTTCCCTTCTCGTTAGGTAACCTCTATTCAAGAGAAGTCCAGGTAGACGGAGACCAAGTGGCCATCCAAGTTCAGGATACTCCCGGTGTGGAGGTAATTTCTTAATTTATCAATACCTACTACGGTGCTTTTGTCTACTTTGATTATTAAGCAGTGTAGTATGTAATGCAAAGGCAATTATTTTGAGATAGAAATTGCCAGTAAAAACACAGCAAGTGAGCACAAAGTTGGCTACTTGGCTTTTACTCCCTTCAGGCTGTAAAGCTCCTGAGGTTTCTTTGGTAGTGGCACTAGTGCTGGATTTGTTTTTCTTCTTTTCTTATTGAAGTACAGTCCTTCAGTCTGACTGTCTAATTTACCATTTAGACTAATGGATGTCTGAGGCCAGAGTAAATGATACCCCAGTCCAGACATCTCAATCACCCACACCTCACTGTTCTCGCTCACTCGGCAGTGGAGAAGTAATTCTATCGCTCTTGTATGCTTCAGGGAGCATTCCATCTGAAAATGTTGGTTGAAGTACAGTTCAGAATCACTTATCTGGTTCAAATGTGCTTTTAGAAGTCTCTGTCCCCAATTCAAAGCTTCAGTTATACTAGTAAAATACGAATGTACTGCTGTAAGGAGGTGTATTTCACTGTTTTAATCGGCGTCTCTTCTCCTCCTCAGATGACCGATAACACAATGACTCTCCCCGACCATGTGACCTGCGCCGTCCAATGGGCCGACGCCGTGGTGCTGGTCTACTCTGTGACCGACCACCGCAGCTTCGACGTGATCGACCAGTTGCACCGGCTCATCGGCCGCGCCGGCGGCGCCAACGCGCCCCCCGTCATTCTGCTGGCCAACAAGGCAGACCTGCTGCACCTGAGGCGGGTGGACTCCCAGCAGGGCCCGGCGCTGGCGGGAGCCTTGGGCTGCTCCTTCTACGAGGTTTCGGCCAGCGAGGACTATAGCCAGGTGCACGGGGCTTTCCACAGGCTCTGCTGCCAGCTGGCTAAACAGCAGCAGCAGTCTCCGGCCTCCTCCCTCCCCTCAAACACGGCGGCCAGCGTGGCCACGGAGAAGAGACGCTCTCCCCTCATCCCCAGACCAAAGTCCCCCAACATGCAGGACCTGAAGAGGCGCTTCAAGCAGGCCCTGTCGGCCAAGGTCCGGATCGTCGCCTCGGTGTGAACTGGCCGAGGACGACAAATGCGGGAGCCTGGGTGACCGCACAACAGATTGCGTGGGAAGAGAAACAAGAGGGCAGAGAAGATGATTCATGCCTCACCTCTCTATTGGAAGCCCCTCCCTTCCTGTAGACGGCAGATCTCAGATCAGCCGCCGTAGGGTCTGTGTATGGGGGGGGGGGGGGCAGCTGAAGTTGGAGCGAAGCGGCCTCTTGCTGAGATCTGTCCCATCCTGACGGATCGTTTGAGGCGTCCTCTACAGAGGATGGACACTGAAGGAGGGCCGGATGAAGTCCGGACGTCACCGCTATGAGCTGAAGAGAACCGTACCTAGTTTCTCCTGGCAACAGCAGCTCTGAAGGACACGGCTGTTTTATTTTTAGCTGAAGCCTATTGCGAGTTGTGTTTTTTTTTATTTTATTCAGACATTCACGACGTGTTGCTGCTAAGTACTGCTGTTCCCTGACAAACAGCCACTTGCAGCCAGGGCGATATGCAACAGTGTGTGTTTGACCACTCATCTGTCAACATCTGCAGTACATTCCTTGTGCAGAAGCCAGACATCATTCTACATGAGTGGTTCATAAACGGATGCTCCCAGCAGGCAGCAGGCCTGGTCTGTGTCAGCATATGTTTTCAGTTTATTTATTTTTAACTGATGCACTTTATTAGGGGCCTAATGTTTATTTATTTGTTGTAAATAAAACATGAATGCCATTAACTCTGTTTGGCTGACTTCTTTTCCCAGTGCGGACACACCAGGGAGCACACCCAATGATAAAAAGCACACATACTGTGTGCGTATCCGTCAAGCAAGAGCAGTCAGTTCCAAGCCGTTACAGGCTTCCTATCCAGAGGTCCCTACAATCATGGACCTAGCTACTATATCGGCAAGAAAGCCAACTCTTTCCTACTGCTTAAAGCTAGGTTCAGCCTGTAACCCAGTCAGAAAAGAACATTTCCCCAGCATTTAATCATTAAACACTGAAGGACAGGGAAACAACACATAATTGAATCATTAATCTACTCAAAAAGACTGTAAATTCTAGGCTTTGATGCAAGTCTAGAAGACTACAGTGAGCGTATTAAGCGGGTGGGTGTGCTTTGAATGAGCCACAGTAGACATTCTAAATTATTCTGCTCTTGCTTGTGACGCACTGAGGTGTGTATTCTCCGCTCCACTACTGTGCTTGAGACTGCACCTTCATACCAGCGTGGCCTGCTCCACACTCCTCACAGCTCCTGCGTATTGCACCACATTACATCCCAGCTACAACAGCTTAACACCCCAGTGGGACTGGGCTACCAAGAAAATACGTTTCTGTCCCACAGGAATGTTTGTCAGACCAGTATTTTATTTTGCTCTGTAATTTTCTTTCAATACTACATAAAAGTTGGTACGTTATTACTTATGGTTGACATTAACTGACTTGACAAATGTCCATTAATTATCAATTGGCAAAACAAAGAAAATCCATGATCTTTACAAGGAAAATATACTGTATTTGACAATAATCACCTTTTTATATATATTAGTTTAAAGGTAGTTTAACAAAGGCATTAAAAAAAAAAACACAGGAATGTTTCCATAAGCCTATAACAATTTGCAAAACCTTCTGTTTATTCTCTTTCTTATACAGGCTTACAACCACTATATAAGTGTGATGACTAGGTGGCTTGCACGTGTATATATATGTGTGTGCAAGTCCACATGGCCCTCATACGCCCGTGTCAGGCTGAAGTCTTTGGGTGGCGAAGAGGAGCTCTGGAATATCTGTTGGTCTCAGTAACCTGGTGGAGAGAACGACAACCTGCAACGCAGAACAGATAAATCAAATACTGTATTCTACACAATACACTATTGCCATTGTGCATCTTTTTCTTTACATTCCAGTCTTAGAATTCTAGATTTTTTGTAGTGGTGTGTAATTGTTGAATTCTTTATTTCGCCATTATGTTATGCTGTTAAAGGAAGTGGCTCACATCTCAATAGGGTGTCATGGGTCACAAAGTTTGAGAACAACTGATTCATGTGTCGAGCTGGTCAGTAATCCATAATAATCTGCCTACGTTACAATGAATGCTATCTCGCACAATAAAGAAGCTCTTTGTTATTCTATATGCCTTAAATGGGTCATCTACTTGGCCGGGCACAGTGGCTGTTTCAGATAACCTGGGTTACAGTAAAAGAGGCAGACTTAACTGAAACCCATACTTTAGACTGTGAATAACCTCTGCTCTTTGGTAATAGGATAGCCCAGGCCACACACACACACACACACACGCACACACAAAGATAAGCCATTATCACTCGTTTTTCGATCCTTATGGTAATGTGATAAATCAAAAAACACTATCATCTCCAGCACGTGTGTGTTCTCCTCTCTTTCCTGTGTTGTTCTGATTAAAAGACACAATGCTTTGATGCTAGCCAGGCCTTTCATTCCTTCTGGTCCTGATCTCTGTGCCTTTTACTAACACGCTGCCATATTATACAGCACCAGGCCTGATCGCTCTCCCATGTTCGGTTGCCCTCTACACTTACTGACCCACATGCATACAAACACACACACACACACACACAAACAAACCTTAGCAAGTATTTATTTTTTATTTATTTTTGTAAATAAGATATTATATGTTTAGGTTTTGGTCTGTACATTTTTGGTAATTTTTTGTAATCTATGTCAATTTTGCTGCTGTATCACTGCAATTTCCCCTTGGGAATCAATAAAGTTTCTATTTATCTAAACGTGCGCACATTAACACAGACAGACGTCCTCACATGTATCCAATCACCTCGCATGCACATGTATTAGTTGACACTGTCGTTTGTGCACTTTGTCCACAAATCCCTGAGAATGTAGGTCAAAAACATGCATGTGGTAATGTAACTGCTGTACTCTCTAACAGGCTGTAAAGGGGGCCCTGGAGTCCAGCGTGATAAGCGTTTCGAGGTAGAGTGCCAACACAACCAAAAAAATAAAATAAAATAAAAAGAATGGTAGACACCCTGCTGTTTCTAATTAAATTTGGCACTGTTCCCTCTGGATTGGACATTTTGTAATTTTTTAAATATTTGCATGATCTATGAACAGAAAAAAAAGGCTTTGCTCAATTAATGATGAGAACTCACCTGGGTCCCTATTTTGTGGGCGGAGACAACCTCTTTAATGAGTCGTACCTCTGAGGGCGTAACTCCACCAATCAGAAAGAGGAATAGCAGAGGGTGGTCGCTGGGGTGTGGCCGAGTCACCTGGAGAAAAAGAGGGTACATATGGCATTATGCCATCGTCGTCGTGCAACACACCACACTAATAAGTTATCTCACCACCTGCATAGGTATTTGTCATCATGTTGACCATAGTAGGCAGGCCACAATGGCTCACAGCAAAGCCCTCCCACAATATAATTATAGCAGTGAGCTCACTTTCTGTTCTTGTTTACTGACACTAGATAGCTTACGTCAGGCACAGCTATGGGGTCAGTATTCTCGTGCAGCTATGCAGCTTGTTAATGAGTGAGGAAATTCAAACACGATTTCTGTAAACAATAACTTAACTTTAATATGGATGCTAACCTTTGTAAAACATCAAAAAGACAAAACATCTGTCATCTGTCTGTTTGTTGCTGATATATCAGCAGGTTTTACATTGCTGGATTTCATTCCTGTTATAGAATGATCTGTGGGGAAACAACCCCCAGTGACCAAACCCACACTGATAACCCACACTTTCCTCTTCTACTCTATTTTAAACTCTGTCTCTCTCCGACACTCCCGGTGTATAGCTGCTGAGTCATTGCCCAGCTGGAGGTCTGTGACGCTGACAGATACTGGTTAGCATAGTTATCTATACGGAAAGCAATTCGCCTCAACTCCGTACAAAACTCGTACAAAAGAAGAGCAGGGCTTCTGAGCCTTATAGCTTTCACGTGGCCGTGGGCACACGTGGACAAATGCAAATGTGCGCACACAGAAACACAAAACATATGTCATGTGAGCATGATCACCCACCGGACAGAAGAACGAGAGCGATGCGCATGCTGTGTCCGATTGGCTACCGGAGGAGAAGTGGCTGCCCGCTATTGGCCCACGGGGCGACGGGCAGGACACACCTGCTAACCAAGCAATCAGAGCCGCAGGGGGGCATATACGGGGAGGGGGGGGCCTACACGTGAAACAGCAGCTGGCACAGAATGTGTACCAGGTGGAACTCAACGTGCACTCGCTGTTTATGAGCTGCACAACCTGGCTCATGTGCCGCGACAAAAAGAGGCAAGTTTTCAATGAATAGATTTAACACATTTAATATACAAATAATAGATAAATAAACAAACAAATAGTGAATTAACCAATGCAATGTGATAGTCAGTGAAGTCAGTTGTGTAGTAAGTGGTCAGGTTTGGCGCGTGTGTGTGTGTGTGTGTGTCATAGAGAAACCTAAAGAAACAAAATGGGTGAATGAGAGAATGAGGCTTGATTGATTGAAATTTAAGTGGTTGGGACACCCGGGCCCAGGTGGTCCCAATCAAGCAGCAATCAATCTGACCACACCCAAAAGACCCTGCCAACGCAGTCGGGGGCCATCCCAAAACAGTACACATATCCTTATTCAGCCTTTATAGAGAGTAGGATACTGAAGCTGAACACAGAGGGGCAGATGTACTAACATGTTAGCGTCCGTATTACTTGTTTTAATTGTAAACTTGTAAACTTCTCTCTTGTAAATTTCTCCTTGGTGCTCAGAAACTTGATTGATGCTCAATCCAGCCAATCATACTGGTTTGCTGTGGTTTTGGCAGAGGGAGCTGATTGGTGAGGGGTAAAATGTCCTGCCCCCAACTGTGTCTACACCTGTGTCCTGCGTGTGTTACTCATGCGCTTGCATTCACGGCCCCACGAGCCCAGGCCTGCCATGTGCCATCACATTGCCGCCTGCGTAGACGCTGGAATCCCAATCGCGGGTTGTGCATGTGCTAGCGTGTGTCAAAGGGGGGGGGGGTAGGAGGAGAGGGTGCAGATAAGATGTCGAGCGTACAAAACCCATTTACAAAGCAGCAGAAAACACAGTTTGATTTCCAGAAAGTGAAGTACATCTGCCCTGCCAGACACCGGCCACGTATTTCTTTCATGTGTATAAAAAAAGGAATCTGCCCTCTTTGTCTCAGACAGCCTGGAGGTTGAAAGGATATATATAACTACATCTGGATAAAGTACACACACACAGATAGTTGAAGACCTATAGGTGAAGTGAGAACTTGAGCGCGCGCACACACACACACACACACACAAAGTAGATGAAGGAACCACAGTGGAATATACATTTTTTTTTTGGGGGGGGGGGTCTGCTCATGTATACTGCCGCCTATATTTTACAATGTTTTACAATACACTCAGACGTACACTAGATGTTCTGCAGTTAAAAATAGAACATTTATTGGTCAGTTTTAATTACATACAGTATAGGGTGTGCACTGCTGTGGACTGCTATGGAAGTCTCCAGGGTCCGGTTTATAGGCAGGGCCTGGCCTGCCTGAGTCTGTGGTGTGCTGGTCCAGGTTTTTAATTTGTGTTAAACTGGGTCACGGTTATACAACCAGCGTAATTCTTCCTCAGGGTAGTCATGGGTTTAAGCAGGCCCAGATGTGGCATAATGACAGCTCTATTAGAGATAGATATTACGCACCAAACCTCCCTGTCCTCGAACAACATGTTAAAGTTGAATGGTAATAAAACTCTGTATCTGTCTATCCATCCATCTGATCCTGGCTGAAGAGATATATAACTGTGTGGTGGTTTTCTAACTGACCAAACTGACTATCGAGTTCCTCCCAATAGTTCCTCTCAACCTCCGTCTGCGGTGAAGGACACTAAAGAAGGCAAGGACAGGCAACTAGGCCGGATTTGAACAGTACTGAGTGATACGTCATGTGTGCGGGTGTGCTCTGACCTTCATGAACATGCTGAAGCCGGTCTTGAGCAGGTCTGTTAGGCCTCCGGACATGTGCTCGATGTCGGGACATTCGACTCTGTCAGGGTGGAAGACTTCCTCCAGAACCTGGCGCAGGAAAGGTCGGTAGACTGCCTGTAGGACCCAACACACAACACACCTTTACCAATCAGCTGTTGTACAGTATTTGACGCATTCATGGAGGCAAAATGTTTCATGTGCGTGTGCGTGCGTATGTGTGTGTACGTGAAGGGCATTTGGAATGTGTGTAATCCTGAGTGTTACCTCTTTCAGGCCTCTTCAAGTGTGACTAAAAGGCGGCTGTCATGGAGGGCAATAGTGTGGAACTATAAACGGCTCTGCACCCCCCCCACATCCCCGCTGGCAGGGCTGGACCTGAACCGTTTGTACTTGTGAATTTTCTTTGTTATGAGTCTCTGAATGTGGGTGAAAATAGTCCTCTGGACTATCGTGTACAAGTGCTTTGTTTATAGTTCACAGTAGAGCCCCACACAATTCAACTATAAATATATATTCAGTTTGCTGAAAACCTCTGAAAACCAATTATGGCAATTCTTTGTTTTGGTCTTTAATTGTGAATGATGGATTGTATTGTAATTTATGGATTGAGTGAGTTCCAGGAAGATATGGTTTAGGGAAACAACGGGTATATTTTCAGATATACTGGAAAAGATTTTCCTCCAAAAACAGCGATACTGCATTGGATAGTCAAGTGCATTTCATTTCAATAGGAGCATCATAAAAACAGGCGGAAAACATTGATCTATGACGCTACACCAGTGGAGCCTTTTGACAGATGTGTCATAGCTGGGTAAACACTACTGCAGCTAATAAAACTAATAATGGGTCCGTTTGATGTAGGTGCGCACATATGCAAGCATTAGTCAATAGTACTGGAATGGTAAAAAAGTACATTTAGGTCATTTAGCAGACGCCTTTATTCAAAGCGACTTACAGTATAGGCTAGTATTAAGTATAAAACATTAAAAAGGAGGTAGGACAGGGGTCCTGCGCTTTAATTCGACCAGCCCCTTCAACAATAATAGTAATTCATATAGTCCAGCTCACTGATTTTTTTATTTTTTATTAATAGGCTTATATGAATTTGGCAAGAAGAAGAAAACGTTTTTTGTGTGTGTGACCTGATGAAAAGAGCCTTATCCTACCTCGGACTAGTGTGTTGTACGCAGTGTTGCTAGCTTTCAAAGACTGAACATGAACACATTGTCACTATGACCTGACCTCTCCTTTCAATAACAATGACACAGCTTCTAAACCAATTCAACTCAAATGTTTTTTTTCTGTTCTTAGTTTATAGTAGAATGCTTGGCCTTACCCTTTTAACCAAACCTAAGAGTTCAAGACAGGTGTGATATATTTTAAAGAAAGCATTCTCTCAACTTCCCAAACTCGCTCACAAATGCAAAACTAACGATGCAGCATCTTCTGCCCAGCGACCTAGTACACCGTCAACTATTTCTAGACCTCAAGGTAACAAGAATTTGAAACAGACTTGATTCTAAAGTGAAGTTTGCTATCTGACTGAACAATAAAGACCTACAGTAAGCTTAGGTAACACTTGGCATGACTTTGCGAATACTGGTTCTCTGTTGGAGGTAAAGACAGATTGATTAGTGTAAAAAAAGTAGTTGTAGGTAAAAACAGATAAGTGTAAACAAAAGTATACGGATTAAAAGAAAACACCTGTTGATTGGTTAAAAGAAACAGGACCTGCCTTCCTGTGCTTGCAAAAAGCTGTTTACAGACTTACTAATCTTTTTGGCAACTTAAATTCGCACTTTTACAAATCACTTTTTTCCTTGCAAATACCTACAATGATTTTTTTTTACACTTTCGTCAATCTGTCTTAACCTACAAGGATTCTTTTTATACTTAAGTCAATCTGTCTTTACCTCCAACGATATGTTTTTTGCTTGCGAATATTTATGGCATAGATTTACCTTCATAGTATGACACCTTCATAGGAAGCTTTTTTTGGTAAGATGTTGAACACATAACATTTCTACGAGCGAAAACACTCGCACACGCATGCGACACAAACCCACAGACAGACAGAGCCAAACACACACACACAGGCAAACAAACACACACATTGGAACACACAGGTCTAAATTCCCACACAAACAGGTAATTCGGCCCACTATCATAACATCTCTGACATCAGCCGTGCCTAACATTACCTGCCAACCCTCTCAGTCTCAGAGGAGAGAACAAATAATGCCTGGGGGAAGCCAGCTTTCCATTTTAGCACAAAATTTGTTATGTAAAAAAAAACCAAAACTGACATTCAGCGCAATGACTATACCTCGTCACACAATCTACATTGAGAACACATGATTCATCTCTCTCTTTGTTTCCCCCTCACACACTCAAGCACTCAACTCCAATAAAAAACAACATCAATTAAAAACACCCACACACACACAAAACAAACCTGCATCGGAATCAGCCCCTGTGCACATACTAGGGCATCCACAGCACTTTGTTGGGCATGGGTGTTTCTCTAATTGTACATAAGCACATTTATCAGTAAATATACACTTTTGCTTTATGTGTGTGTGTGTGTGTGTGTACTTACTAAACCAGTAAGAGCAGAAATAGATGCATTACATAGGATACTAGGGGGATCCATGTCGACATGTGAAGGCACTGTTCATACTGTATGTGGAGGACTTCTACAGTATAGCACATACTCTCTCTCTCTCTGTCTTTATGTTCACAGCATTTAGCAGATGCTTTTATCCAAAGTGACTTACAATTTGACACAGTACATTTGTAAATAGCTGAATAGGTCATAACATTATGTCCTCAAAAAATAATTAACAGTTTATACACGCTAAGAGCCGAAGCATTCAAAGAGCATATTCAACATATAGCAGGAACGGAGAGTTTTTTAAAATTATATTGCTGTGCCTGTGAGAATGAGCGTCTGTATGGATGTGCTGCCACCACCCCCCTATCTTTCTGGCTATTCAAAATTATTGTTTTAGCAATACAACAACACAACCAGCGATGTCCCTCCGGATAAACTGTGCAACCACTTTTAATTCTTTTAACTCTCTACATAAATGATGAACTAGAAGCAAACACACGGACGGTTATAATGTTTCTGTGGTGCGAAAAGGCACCCAAGTGCACAATGACCTCGACATAACAAAAACAGTCATCGTCCTCTCCTCTGGAGAAAGATGTGTCAATCAGCAGGACTCCGTTTCTCTGAATATTCCGGGAAATATACGACAGCGCCCAATCAATTCACAGCATGAAATGTTCTCTCAAAATGAAATGAAAGTCTCCATGCTGCAAGTATGTGCTAATGACTGCACCGTATGCTGCTGTCTGATGTTCGTTTCATTCTAGCAGTAAGATTATTAATACCAAAAGCTGCAGGCAACTGATTGACTATTACTCTGATTCGATGAAATACTGGATAAGATAAAAAAAACACTGCTACCGTCACACCTTCACATCAGACGACATTACTAGCCTTGCAGATAATAATGACAATCAGGTGATGTACACAGGAGTATTTACAGTAATACTCCTGTGTACATTTCCATGGCTGGCATGAAAACGTTAAAAACAATATATGCGCTCATTCTTTCTCTCTCGGAAACACAGACGTCCCTCCCTGAGTCCAAAGTAAAACAATGTTCCAATTCTTGCCCCCTCACCCCACACTGAAGGCCTCCAAATACAGTCAGCCAACAAAACACATCTGTTTAGTCTCTGCAGTCATATATGAATGTGTGTGTGCTGCAAGATAGTGAGAGAGAGAGAGCGAGAGAGAGAGAGAGAGAGAGAGAGAGAGCGAGAGAGAGAGCGAGAGAGAGAGAGAGTGAGAGGGTGAAGGTGGCTCAGTTGCTATGTGTATCTATATAAATATATAAATTGTTATACAAAACATGTGTGTGTTTTAGCGAGACATGTAGCTAGCCAGACTGGGCTCTGCCTGTTGAATGTGTCTGGCTGTGTCAATGTGTCTTTTGTACTGAGCTAGTGTATAATGTTTCCTAGTGTATGAAAAAGAACAGGGCCTAACAGTGCTCAGTGACTGGGTTCTAGTGTGCTGTTCATACTGGGGGAAAAACAACAACAATGAAACATTGAAACCATTAAAGCTAATTCACTTTGTCTAAAGGTGTAAGGAAGAGCGCTATGCATTGGAAATTGTTGACAATAAAAAAAAAATAATACAAACAGGTAGACATCTTGAACCAGAGGCAGCAGCTTCATTAGTGAAGGCTGAACAGAGAAGGGTGCTTCTCTCAAGAACAGCCGGGAGCTGGCAGGAATACTGCTGCGCTCCTTTTATATGGAACCATATTCACAACTCCACAAGAAGAGACAGAAAGTTCTGTCCCTGTTCAAGAGCCATGCCACTCAGACACGCAAGCAAGGACACACACTGTACGCACAATACGATGAGGTTGATATGGCCAGGTGTTTTGTTACTTGTGCGCACTAACTATTGGTGAGCTGAAGAATAACCTACAAATGATTGTTGATGTTAAAATTTGAACAAGTTCACAATTTGATATGACATGGTTTTTTAAGTAACCACGTTAAATTGAAAATGATTCATGCTTGTCTCGCAGTACACTCGTCGAGGTTTTTAGTGGCCCCAGAATTCACTCAGAATTCAGGTGCAAGAGGTGCATGCGCTGTCTTATCAAATAAAGAATGTTTTTGTAATGCTGGTTTCAACCACAAGGGCAACACTTGACACAAATCAAGGAGTGTACCTTTAAATTTGACGGCAACTAACTAGGATGTTGATACGAGTCATGTTTAGGTTGTAGCAGATTACAAGTACAGAGACTTTTGAGTCACACTATGCATTTGATGGCTATACTGAGGGAGTCAACAATAAAACTAACGAATGCTAAATATGATTGTTGTACTGTTGTGGCTAAACTGCGTCAGTTTAAAAAAAAATCAAATGCATAATGTGAAACTGGTGGAAAATGGCTTTTTTTATTGTCACTGATGCAACACAAATAGATTGACCTGACTTCTATTAGACAGCACGTGAGACATCCAGTATAAGGCTATATCTTGCACACATTAGAATGCACACATTAGCATGCACACATTAGCATGCACACTATATGAATAAGCAGACAATGAAAATTCAATTTCTATGGTGGTAAGAGGGAGGGGAGAGGTGGTTTACTTTTTCGTCAAGGGCCATGGAGAAATGATGGCAACCAGAAATAATATGTTTACTGTCTTTAAGCCCCCACTTCTTGCTGCTGCAATGCCTCTATTTTCTTTCATCAGATGTCCAATCAGACTGAAGGACACTGAAGCAGTTTGCTCATTGGCAAACAGACTGTCAGAGCAGATGAGAGCCATTCAGACAGACAAAGCAACCGGAGGCTCATGAAGGAAGTCTGGAACTACATAAGATCCCAGACACAGATGTGTTAAGAATAGACTCACCCCCCCGTGATAGTATGTGTCATCTCTGACCTGCATGGCTCTGTGATAAAATTGGGACAAAAGTGGGGTCGGAGAAGGACTAAGGAACCCTTCTCAATAAAATATTCTTATCTCAAAAAATAAAACTGCCACTAAAACTGCTGCAAAGGCAGAAAGGCCTACAACAGAAATAAACCCAATAAAAGCAGAGGATTGAAATACAGTAACACTGATGTGGTGTTCTGCCGTGATCACACTGCTGCAAAGTACTGCGATCAAATTCGTTTTTGGTTTTCTCACATTAGAGGGGAAAATGGACGAAAGGTGTGCGTGTGTGTGTGTGTGTGCAGGACCTGATGAACGCCGTCACTGGCGGTGTAGATGGAGCGTAGCTGCTTGAGGTGCTTTCTGGTGTGTCCCAGGCCTCGGAGGGTCTCAAACACTTCCTCCACAGTGGTGTGGGCCCTCTCTATGCTCAGCTCCTCAGGGCCTGTACAACCTGACGGGACGCGCACGCACACACACACAGAAAAGGCTAATGGTCAATCCACAATCCAATTCATTACAATGGAGATCAATACTGCAGGGCAGCAGAACTGTGTTCGTGTACGAACTGTGTACGTACTCATATAATTAACATCATTAGAGAAAAGCACACGTTTCAGCTGTGTCAAGTAGGGTCGAATGAGTGAGGTGGGCAGTTTTGCAAGCTTACTTCTTTCTTTGCTCTTCTAGTGCGTCAAAATCAAAAACACATTTGTGATAAAACCCCAAATATGATAGCTACCACATGCAGGAACGCAGTGCCGGAGAAGGCCGCAGAAAAAGAGGGTTGAAACAAGGAACGTGCTTTTATTTGCAGGTCTATTTCCCAGCTGGGTGTACTGTATGTTCGACCTAATTACCATGGTAAAGGCGTAGAGTACAAGAGCTCCTTTATAGAAGCCCTGCTGTCTAACAACAAGCTCATGTTCTTAAAAAGTGCCTGGGACAGCACGGAAGAGGAGAGCAGAGAACACTGGGAATTAGAGGGAGTCGGAGGTGGGGTAGAAGGGCCTTGCCAGGTACCGCTGGCAAGGCAGGAAGGTTGCCCCTCCCCCCTCTCGTCTCTTACCCTGCTGAGGAATGTGGTTGGCCATAGCTGATAGGGAGGCCAGCGGTATTATAGGACGCATAAAAGCAAACATGAAGTGTATCAGCACAGCAATCATGAAGTGTATCAGCACAGCTGTTTGCGTGGAACTAAAACGTGCGCAAGACAATGCTGACAAATCCAGAATTCTTTAGAACCAGTAGGTTATTTCAAAAGCTATGCTAAAAACAATAAATGTGTATGCTAAAAATGCTCCATACTGCCAGCCTATAGGACATTCTGGTCGATGGAGGTTTTAAGATGAAACTTCCTCCCAGTAATGGAGGAAGGATAAAGTAGATTATGCTGCAGGACCTTTCCAGTGCCTCTGTGGGATCTGTGCTCGATGACATAATTAGTTAGTTATGCTATACCTTGCAGTGGCTGTGAGCTTAGCTCCAGAATGGACAAATACATTATACAACTCACAGAAGTATGTCTTCTTTCCATACAAGGCTATTAGGAGTTGCCAGGCACCCAAACCTTGGCTAGAGGATCATTATGATGCATGACACCACCAAGGAATTTGTATCAAACCACTAAACCCAAAATGATTTGCTTATTTTAATCTGATGTAACACCCCTTTAGCCTCCAATAACAGGCACTTTCAGGGAAAGGCAAAAGATAGGGGATGTGTGAGAAGCATGTTACTCCTACCTCTCCCAATCTTGTTAGTAAAGGTAAAGTAAAGATTACTTAAAATTGGCCGGCGTTTTGTTTTGGCATGCTGGGTATGAATGGGTTTGTAAGTGGATCACTATGCCTAAATTAAAACCATATAATTGGTGCCCATTCAAAAGGAATAATCTAGTCTGAACATTCACTGTAGGATTTTACCTCTAATGAATTCAATTACAATTATCGTAGGGTTATTTAGAAGACACCTCGAGTTGACCACCCTAACCGCTAGCCTATTCTGTCCCCTTACATAGTCCTCACTCCCATATATGTTAGGCCTTTGACACAGGCCCTGAAATGGGTATTGGACAGCAGTGGACCTCTGTTCTCTGTTCCTATTCCTGACAATTGGTACAAGAATTTTACCAAAACTGCTATGCACACACACAAAAAAAAAAGAAAAAAAGAGTATGGCAGTGTACAACAACAGCAACAAAATGCCAAGGTGAGTAATTCCCTCAAGATAACACACCTTACCATTGGGCAAGGCCTCGGCAACAAGTGTAAAAATGTGAACAGCACTGGTTATTTCACTAACATTTGTCTCATACTGTACATCCCTACAGAGTTAGGGAAGGAGCTGTAATGTGCCCTCCACATATCCACTACATTGTTCCAGCAGGGATCCGCCCACCGAATCAGGTTGAATGCGTCTACCACCACAAGAGTGGACTTTGTTTTCCGAAAAGGAACGAGATGTGTCGCATGTGAAGGGACCAGCACTGGAAGGGAGTACTCGAAATTAGCTATGTCAGTACGCCTAAGGTCAGCAGAAGGACCAAGCGGAGGTCGTCCTTTGTCGTGACATAATCATCATCACATGCAGCTGCATTGCTTAACCATGTCGTTTCAACCTGGAACTGCTTTAATTTCATTACTTTGCACTGGATGGGGAGCTTTCTGTAAAGACTCGATAATTTGGGAGTAAAATATATATAGACCCATCCTGTTTCTGGGGTCAGAGCATTTTCACATTTCTACATGCCAGGGACAAACTTCTAGGTTAAAATAGACAATAATAATTCAATGTTTTTTACTGTTGCACAAGAGATCATAAACACGGTATCTTCACTTTGTCAGGCCTTAACCTCCACAATGGTTTACGACAGATCCTTTGGTTTCCTGTATAGACAATATCACACTCAGCATGGTGGGTATTTGCTCTGAGTTGCGGAAATGTGAAATGTCTGGCTCTCTTTCTTGGCTGAGAAGTTCGCTCTCAGGAAAAACAGCAGGGCTGTTTGTTAGCGCTTATAACGTCGGATGTGGGTCTTATCTTTCCGGACGAAATGCATGGAGAAAAGAAAATTATCTTCCAAAGAAAACAACAAATGACTCTGTGTTGGTATGTATATGTGTTGTAATGTTTCTGGACCTAAGAGTGACTGACGGCAAACAGTGAACATACCTTATAGACATAGAAAAACATTATGCCATATAGTCAGGACATTCTTATGGTGGGGGAGTAAGGCAAATAGTCATTAAATCAATGCTAAATATGAAGGCTTGATATGAAATGTGACGCTAGAGAAGGAGGTATGTATGTGTGTGTGTGTGTGTGTGTGTGTGTAGCGTGAGAGACGCTGGTTGACGCGTTGCCAAAGTATACACAATGCAGGTCTAGAACTAGGACCTGGCCACAGCTGACGTCGATTGCTGGCTGTGAGCCCTGAGGCAATCTGTGGTGTAGATCTGTGGCACAGTAGAGCCCAAACGCGGGCAGGACCAGGTGCTGGTCTGGGAACATCTAGCCTGGCTGTGAGGCGGAACACCTCCGTCTGGCTTGCTCTCACGCAGCAGAAGCCGTTTCGCAACGTTTTGACGCATGGCCTCCGGGACGCGCGTGTGCGTTCACAAAGGGAAGTAAATGCAAATGCTAAATAAGATGCTGTATAAACACTGTTAAAAAAACACCAATAAAATGTGTTTTATTAAAGATATAAAGAGATGTTGAAAACAAGGAAAAAGGGTTAGGTTTTTCAACCAACCGTCTATCTGTGCTTACTGCTCCTGGTGAGGTTGAGGCTGGAATACTGTTAGTACAGCGCTGCCTTTACGTAAGTGGTAGTGTCATTTGTCGCTGAAAAGTGTGGCTTAATAAAATAAAAATTTCCCAAATGGGCTCTCTTTTACTGCTAAACGCTCCGTTATGCCATTACAAGGGAAGATGTTTGGCCGGACTCATCTTCGGCATCAACGACGGACACAAAGGGAATGTGTCAAAGTGGGGGAAGAGAAACAAGGAGAGAGAGAGAGAATAATCAGAGAAACTGGAAAAGAAAGAGAGAGACTGATTGAAACAAACTGAGAGAAAGATCACGTGGGTCGGCTGAGTCGGCTGTTATGGCAGGGAGAGAAAGGAAGAGGAAATAACTGAGGTTTCTGGAAGGTTCCTCATCAGTTCCGAATCAGGAAGTACTTCAGCGGAGGCAAGTGCTACCTGGGGTAGTCCTTCAGATGAGCGCCGTGAGTGAGAGCACGGAGTCAGTCATCTTCCTTTATCACTACTCCTCCAGTATCTAAGGAATTCAAATATAGGTTTCCCCGACCATTACAACCATACTGCTCCTCAGGAAGGATGTCCTTTGCTAGGGGACATTAAAACCTATTAAATTACAGAACTGCACCGTTCCCTCAACAACCCGGAAAACATTGTATAACAACTCTACTCCACTTCACTGCGTAATCAAGACTAATAGCTCTGCACTTCTCACTGGAATGTGGTCAGTGACCGTTTATAAATATCCCCATTATATTTGGAAACATGATCAAGATGTATATTTTGGAGCGGAAGAAACCAAAAATGTCCGGGTGGGGGGGGATTTAGACAGAAATCAAGCAAGCCGAAAGTGAGAACCACAAGCAGAGGGGACAAAGCCATTGATCTCTACAGAGGGGGAATAATCAGAGCTTATATTAGCCGTTGTTAATCTGCTGTGGAATGCTGGGTGGGAACTCTCTTCGCTGCTGTATCCCATTCCTGTCCTCATAAGACCTGCCAATGTGCACCAGATAGGAGTCATGTCCCTGCTAGAATGGTGCCTGGCCGCCTCTATGGCAACCGAGTGACCAGTGAATCAGCGGGCAGGGTTTCATATCGTCAATCTGGAAGTGTTCTTCCTGCATGACGGCAATAGATGAAATCTATGTGCATCTATTTCCATATTAAGATAAAACCACATTCTAATATCGAGGACACTGTCAACAAACAGACAAACAACACTGAAAAAGAGACTGAACTACAGCCTGTATATTAGGCTGGAAGGGAAAAAGGGAACTAAGCAGGGAATAACAGACAGATACCAGCCTCTGAAAACAACAGCCCATAAAGGGAGTGGGTCACCCTTCTGTGGGTCACAGAAGTGACTCTGGTCAATGAACAGTCGTGCTATTAGTCTGCTAATAAGAACCAAAGGACTTCCCTAGGACAAATTGGGGCTATAGTTGGCTGGATTCCGGTGTTGGCACTTAATTCTCACAGTGGAGCGGTCCCGCTTGACAGAGAACACAAGCTAACCTGGGCCGGGCTGGGCTCACAGACAGTATAGGGTGTGCAGCACAATGCCTGCCCCGCCGGGTTCCACACTCAAGCTTTTCTCAGTATGACCTAACCCTGCCGTGGACCCTGTAACACGTCTGCGACTGCGTGGTCATGCCAAGTGGGGGATCCAGGGGTGGTCCGGTCTGGGAACGAGGACGATGGAAGAAAATGTAAAGAAAAAGGGACACAGAAAGACAAACAGTCTGTGTTTGGATAGTGCAGAGTTCCAGAACTGTATAAAGTCTACTAAAAGTCAGTGTGTGTGTGTGTGTGTGGTTGTATAATCACTAGACTAGCCTCCTTCTAGAATCTGTTGACAGACAGGCCACACACAGACAACACTGAGACACGCATAACAACATGCACACACACACACACACACACAGCAAGACAAGATCAGATGACACACTGGCTGGATGTGCTCTTAGAGACAGACATAATGCTGTTCTTCACATTCGGTGTTCCACGGGCGGCATTGTGCTGTAGGATGAAGCGACAGCATTAAATGTGCACGAGGAACACTGTCCCTTGAATAGGTGCATCCATAGCTTATGTCACATTCACGTGGCTGCGCGAGTGGAGGATCATGGGAGGCCGTGGGTCCCTCTGATGTTCTTGTGTCTCCTGACAGGGCGTGGGGACATCAAACAGCAGGGTGTGTTGGTGGGGGTGGGGGGGCTACTAAGTGTGTGTGTGCGCGTGTGTGTGTGGATTTCAAAGCGCGCCGTGGGTGGTTACGTATGGGTGTGTGTGCGCGCTTAAGAGAGAGAGTACAGAGTATGGTGCAGACAGCGGTTTTAAACAGGGAGTTATTATCTGAGCAATGAAATAGCGGTAGGCGTAATCTACATGTCTGGCCAGAGACCTTCAGAATAGATGTGTTGTGAGAGCATACATACACCCAGGGTGTTCTCACCTCACATGATCTTTCTCTCATTGCAGCTTGTATCGGGCAGTCTCTCTCTCTAACATCTAATTTTTAAATGGAAATAGAAACTAACTCACACATACAGCATGGTAGAAAACAACACTCTACACTCAGTGGCCCTCTCTCGCTCACACAGCTGACACAGAGCTCGTAATATTCGCTGCCGTTAGGTGTCTTTTGGCAGGCTAGAGGGGTGTGACCAAAACCCAAAGCCTTGATGACGTAACTTTGTTCAAAACAGCCAATATCCTGTGTTTAACCAGTAGGGAGCAGTTGCCAAACCTTAGACAGTATATACTTTATATATAGTATATACTGAATATACACACACACACACACACCAATGAGGTGTGTTCAGATTGAGGAACGAGGCCACCATCTGCAATTTGCATGATTTAGAATCTTCAGCAAAGACTCGCGTTAAGACATCATCACCAGCAGGCCTATACTGTATAAGGACAACGATGAAAAAGGACGCAAAAGGAAAAAGAAGAAACACAAAGGCACAAACGGAAACCATAAGCAAGATTAATCAGCATACTGCCATTGTTTACGTGCCCAGGTGAGAGGAAAGCCACCTTGTGCCTAATGAAATTGTCACTATGTCTGCGTTAGCTTGCGCTAAAGCCCATAGTGTCTTCACTTCTCTCCACAGGAGGCAGTGGTGAGTCCAACTGACTGTGGCCGTAAGTTCCACATCTGCCAATGCTGGCAAAGCCTTGCTCAAAGATAGTGGGGCCCAGACAGAGAGCTGTGTGGAGAACACAAGGCTGAAGACAAGGCCAAAAGTGCCCAGGCTGAGGCAGAGAAAGCCCAGGCCAATGCCTCCCGTGAACAGTGGAACGTGAACAGGATCGGTCTCCTTAAACTTTTTTCCAGAGGAAGGCCAGCTATTTGTGTCCTACAACCTCCAATACCCCTTCTAATCCCCACCCCACCCGCCACACCTATTACCGTTTGTCACAATGATTACAATAAGACCTTTGTTGTCAGACTGAATGGCAAAGATGTAAGTCTAGGTGAAGATCCCAACTGAAACAAAAATATCATCATAAACAATGGCTGACCTACTTTAACCAGATAAGAACAATTAGTCATAAAGAAGTCAATATTTTTCTCTAGTGCTAATGGCGCAGAGAGCAGACATTTTCTTTCCTTGGAAAAAGAAAACTCCTGTGTTCGTGTATTAACCCGGGCATCAACCTGTGCGTAAACCCAGTTCACTCTTTGATATTGTTCCTCATGATTGCCCATCCACCATTGTGCCGGCTACGTCAGCTGGACTTCCAGCCTCGCTTCTCTTTGATCCCCAATAATTACAGTGGTGTGTGTTAGCGAGCAAGCACATCTGTCTGGATTTGTAATGCGCTGTGTGTGAGAGAGAATGCGTCATAGTATCATAATAATGGTGGTTTTAAAGTTTCAAAGTACATCGGTAAAAACTGGCAAGGCACAGAGAACGCCATTGAGCCCAGATAAAGACACAATTACAACTCTGCACGCAATGCAACACGAGTCCGTTAACCGTAGGAGGGACTCCGGCAGCAGAGCTCCACTGGAAACTGTGTGGTCGGCTAAACATACAGCATATTAATTGTCCAATACATTTCCTGTTATTTAGCCATGCCCCGAGGGGACATTACAGAAATAGCCGTTTGGGAACATGTCCAGTGCAATTTCTTCTTAAGCACAGTAAATAAAAGGTACCCTCCTTGCTTGCGTTACAGCCTCCACAGAACTGTCCCCCTCAGATAACCGTTTTGAAACTGTGCCTGTGGCTGTAGGTAGAGGGGTAGAGAAGATGCGAAGGGCTGTAGAGGGTGGAGGAGTAGGATGGAAATCGAGGAGGGGCGTGCACTCTCACAGTTTCAAACTAAAATCAGTAAACATTTTGTAACACTGGTTTCAACTACCAAGGACAAGAACAAATTGTTATCAGTGCACTTTTAATTGAATGTACACAAACAAGTAATGTGTTTGCATTTAGGGCAAGAGCCCTCCTCTCCTTCATGTGTGTGAACTGGGAGCAACCGAAGGTCTAAATTTACGCGTGCATGTTTGCGACAGAAAATCTAGTTGACAAGGCAACCCGACGTTCACAAAGACTACGAAGGCCACTCTGAATGAAGCTTGTCCAATCTCAGGAGCCTTGTGTGGACATCTCGCAAACGTTTCAAAGGATCACGAAAGGCAATTCATGCATGGATGTTTACTAACGTGCACTCACCCGGATTTTCATAGAATAGGAAAATACAGATTCTGATAGACTTGAGGATATCTTAGGGGTCAGGGTTATTTATTCATAACGTTATAAAAACATTATAAAATCCAGGAGCGTGGCCCACACTCACTTATTACGCAGTGATAACACTGAAAAATTCAAGAAGGCTCAAGAAAGAAGCAACTGTCATTATTTTCTCATTCATGGGACATTTTTCAATGTTGGCTTGTTTAAATATTGCTCGAGATGTTTCGGATGTAAATGTGGGGCTGTGGCCACAACCACTTCTTTTGAGGGTGTCTTGGCTCAAAGGTTTAAAAACCACTGCTCTATATGGGAAGTTGCATAGTGCAGCTTTAGATTCATCACCATTTAGATTTAGACTGTCTGAATTTTCATGTGCTCCTTTTAAGTGCAACATCCGCTTCAGTCTCTAGACTGAACATAACAAGCCCCTGTTATGAAAATGAAATGATCAAAGGCATAGCGGTAAAATACCTGCGGCAAACATACATACGCACATAAAATTAAGCAAAAGGGGGGCTGGTTTTAAATTAAATGGCTCTGTTTTTACATGTAGCTCCCTGAACCCAGCTGAACCTTTTAGAGCTGCGTTTCTGTGCAAGCATGAATGTGAGAGCGGAGGGAGTGTGTATGTGCTTGCATATGATTGAGACAAGAGTGTGTTTTAATAACAGAAAGTATGTGTATGCGACTGGTTATAAGTAGTGAAAATGTGTGTCTGGAGTGTGTGTGTGTGTTAGTTTAGTGACAGTGATAGTTTTCATCACTCTCCAATTCCAGACCATTTCAGACATCAGGCCCGCAGGGAGAGGAGTCTCTGTGTATCTCTTACCAATCTCAGTGCCTGAGTTAGCGTCGTCTGCACATCTTTTATTACTGAGAAAAGACCCAGACCTGGGCCCACTGAGAGGTCTGATGTGAGAGCACAACTCTTGTTTAAATATCAATGCGGAGGCCCTGCCTGGATACCCAGCTCTACTTCATTAATTGGGGTCATTAATTGCAGGTGGCAAACTAATGGTGTAAAGCCAGTTGTAGTTTTGACATTGTGTTTTTCTCCGCCTTGTAAAGGATGGTGGGGACCGTGTTAAAAGTCACCAAGGTTCCAACATGGTTGCAGAAACCATCTGCTGATGTGAACACAGTTCAATAAAGTGACTGTAGAATGACAGATTACTGACCTGTAAGAGTTAACTCATGTGCCAGTCCTTTTTCAGGATTAGCTAAAACTCCCAGAAAAATTGTGGGTAAACCTATAACTGTGTACCGCCCTCTGCTGGTTAGATGCAATGCAGCAAGTAGCATCGAATTCTTTAAGCATCCTGTCTTATTCCTCTCTGACAAAACTGATTTGAATGTAATAATAATAGTAATAATAATAATCATTACAATTTATAACGCTATTCAAGGTACTCAAAGCGCTTTACATGTTGTTGTAGGGGACCTACCTCCACCACGGCCAATGTGAAGCATGCACTTGGTTGATGAGTTACTGCATCATAGATCATCAGCTTGTCTTTAATCAGATTGTGTTTGATAAAGATATATAACTAACATTTTATATGCCCTGCCAGTTGCCTATTTAAGTGTGAAATAGGCATATGAAATGTAATCAGTTGATGCGAGTATGCATTTAATGTGCATTTGTTCTACTTCAGTAGCCCCGTCATAATTTCCATGGGATCAAATAGCCAATAGAAATCAGAGGTCAAAAGCTGAGTTAAATATGAGTAAACAAGGACTTCCTCCCTGTGGGTAAATGTGCACCTGGACTTCTCATTACTGCTTTGCACTGAAATAGCTCGGCACCAAAATGTGGCTCAGAGGACAGACGGTCATTAGGTATTGCTAGCCAGTCACTTTCCTTTACTAAAGCGCACACATACACACAACACTGCATGCATGTGCGTACACACATAGACGCTCAATGAGACCGGGGGAAAACGCACGACCATAAGGGCTGAACACAGCACCTCCCTTGCATCACTAACAACACCGGCATCGTCTTTTGCTGAAGCAACACTCCCCTATTGCATTGCATGTAGCATTTTACCCAGAACCCCACACTTCTGCAACGGCAAGTGTAGGCATCTGCAGGAGGAGGGGTAGAGAAGCGTGCTGTAGAGAGAGGGGTAGAGAGAAGTACTAGCCACTGAACAGACAGGTGAGTTTCAAATCAAACAATATTTTTGTCCCACTGGTCTCAACCGCAATGGTAACTTTCTCATCTCCACACACAGCTGCATGTGCTCACACAGACACACAGACACACCGACAAACACACACACACAGACGGTGGGACAATGTTTGGCCGCATGGCGTGCCTCTGATGTGTACATTGCGCTAGAGGCTGAAAAGGCACCGTGGGCTCCAGGCTAGCCGCAGGGAGCGACCAGCCTTCTGCTCGACTGCTACAAGCTGACACTTTGATCCTCCGCAGTCTCCCAGGTCTAACAGCTTGTGTTGCTCCCCGCCTCTCCCCTCTTGTCACATGCATCTCCCGCTATGAGCCTCAGTGGAAGATTACCTGCCTCTCTCTGCACATGCACGCTCTTTGCATTTCTCATGTCACGACGGTGCTTGACGTGCTAGAGCAGTGGTTCTCCTACATTTTGACCTCTGACCCCAGCAGTACCATTTTTGTTTTGAGCACAAAAAAAACACTTCTTCAAACAGCATACAAATATCTAGTATAATCAACAATACACAGCATTGGAAGTTATTAAAAGTTAAAGGTTAGAAATGATTTATTTAAATATAAAAATCTTGAAATAATTTCATGACCCCCGTCAAAGTAGCCGTATTCAACACTGCGAACGGAGCAGCCATCTTTCTGCCGCTGCATACATGTTCCTCCGTCTTCCCTGGGGTCCTCACCTAGGGGCCCGGGGCCCAAGAAGGCCCTGTGGAGCTCCACCATACTGAGCACGGCATTAATCATGAGGGGAAAAGTAGGAGGCAGGAGGAGGAGGAGTATGTTTTCTCCTCCCTCTGGGTCCTAAATCAACCCCCCCCCCTCTCCGACACACACACAAGCCACCCATGTTTCATTGCTTTTAACAGACACACACAGCCAGGCAAACTAACCTAATGGGAAACATCTTAGCAGAAACGCAAGTGATCAGAGTATTAAGTGTATAGAGTGTTTAGGACAGAATGAGCGGGTCTTTGCGTTGCCTATGAATCAACAGGTCAGTGCAGGAAGAGGGGTTCATTGGGGGGGGGCCCCCCGACATATTTTGATAGTTCCCCGTCCTGGAGAAAAGGGCCTCTGTTCTGTTTGTTTTCCAAGGAGAAACATCTGTGGAGCTCCTGCGATCAACACACAGCTCTACAGTTACATGCTGCACCGACATCTGTGTGTGAAAGTGCGTGCGTGTCGGCGGACGCAAACATAAAAACAAGACAAAGTCAGTCGCCGGATAATTGATCCGTCATCCTTAACAGCCTGCTATCAGCGATAACGGGCCGATTACCTTTAATAAACAGATAGTATTGGAATGCCAGACAACTTCAAAGGCATGCTTAGGAATGTCGCTTAAAGCCTGGGCCGTTGAGGACCTCAGTGAGGGCAGTCTGTGGAGACGGGCTGCTATAAGGCTGTCTGAAGTCTATAGAAATAGTTGGACAAACAGCTTAGTTGTTCCTTGGCAGTGGTTGAACCAAGTGATCCACGGCTCACATGTTGCGCTTGGCAAACGCATCTGGGCATTGTCGCACGGCTCCTTTCTCCATTAGAAACAACATAAGCCTGTCTTGTTGTCATGGTCGGAAGTGGCCTACCGCTCACTCACTGCTTCACTTCAAACCAGAGACAAATGTGCTCTTAAAAACCTTTGCATGACAGAGAGAGGGGGGATCTTATCGTATCCTGGCTTGTTGGCTGGTTTGTACCTCGTCACCAGAAAATCCTTACAGCCAGTAGGGGGCACTGTCACACTGTCGACCAGAGTGCTCTGCTCTAATAACTCTGCCCGTCTCTCTCTCTCTCTTTCTGTCTTTCTCACACACACACACACACACACACACACACACACACACACACACACACACACACACACACACACACACACA
>JAODLI010008656.1:0-26742 GCA_027575585.1 Percopsis omiscomaycus | reverse complement strand
ACACACACACACACACACACACACACACACACACACACACACACACACACACACACACACACACACGCACACACAAAGGTTTCTCTGATTCAGTCTGAAGGAAACATGTGAAAGCAGCTAGACCAATCATGAGCCATGTGCTCGGTCAGACAGTTTGTGCTGTCTAAACAGGAGGACGAGCGCTTACGCCTGGCTCACAATACCTTGATTGTTCTACCAGACGTCACAAGCTGTGGGAGCCCTGCAGAATGAGTGGCGGTTGTGTTTGGCTGAGAGGACCAGTGGCCACATGCCACTCCCTGCACCCTTAAACGGACAGCCCCCCCCCCCTCAATTGAGTACACTTCTCAAGTGTCTGTCGCACGTGGCAGGCTGAGGCAGCTCAGTTAAACCGTGCCCACATGGTCATGCAGTAGAGGAGGAAAGTGAAGTGGTTGTGTTTTTAGTTTAAAGGTACACTCCTGGATTGAGTTGTAGCGGCGCCAGGACTCCAAATTTCTGTTTATATTTTAAGATATGATCAAGGCATTACAGCAGCAAATAAAAGGAGGATGAGCAAGAAATAATGACAAATTCTTATAGCTAAACATAAACATATCAACAGCGTTTTTGTAACACTGCTTTCAACCATTAGGGTAATTCCAGACGCAAATTGAGAATTGTACCTTTATAAATAGCATTGAAATACTATTTATAAAGATCACTGAAGGTTGCGTTGGATGATGAATGCTAGGACACGCAAGCAAGGTCACCTGTGATAGTCTCTGACACAGTAGATCTTATTTTCGGTGTCTACAGTGAAGGGTACCCCATCAAGGCTCTCGTTACATACAACACAGCGGAAACAGCCAGGGTGGTAGGACTTGCCGAGGGCCTGCAGGATCTAGGAAGAGAGACATTCAATCAGAACTTCAGTTTTCCTATTTGATATATTTTATGAGAGAGATGAGAAAGACCTTGTTAAAAAAAAAAGAAGAAAAACTGCACAGTTCAAGCATAAACTCTCCCAGGTGGGGTTGTCCTCCAATTAGAACACACATCTTTATTGTGGTTCAGGGTGGAAGAGAGGGTATAATAAAATTAGACATTTCCTTCCATCTATGTCTTTACTTTAGGCCAGTATGGAGAACATATGTGAACTGACGTCAAGGGAAATCCCTCATATCCTTCTACTGCGACTATACTGGCATGTGACTCTGAACAGTGAGAGCTAGCATACACACATGTATGGACCCAACACACAGTACATCATTAGGAAGGTACACGCACCATGTCCATGATTAAATGTCCACATGCGTTGCATTTGTCTGCAGACTGCTGGAAACCAGAGTACTGAAAAAGACAATGAGGAAAGGAATGATTTAAGTGCTGGTGAAACCACTTAAGGATCACATATTAAGGTGTGGAATAGAGCTAGAAATACTGTAGTGTGTGGCTTTGTGGGGCAATTACAATTTTGTCATTTAGCAGATGCATTTTATCCAAAGGAACTTACAGTAAGAGTATGATTACAAGTATTAAGGAGCAGGTAAGGGTTAGACATCTTGCTCAAGGATGATTAGGCATGTCTGACAATGAATCCGAGACCTTTTGGCTGGGAGTAGACCACTAGCCTAGCCTGCATTTCATTCAAAAATGTTTTTTGAGGGTCAATTAATTTTACAATTAAATACTAGGTCTGGGTTTCTACATTGCCTTGATTTGTCCTAAAAACAGAAGAAGAAGAATGTAGTAGACACTACATCCACATCCCAGGTAGGTGTGGGAGTTAATCAAAGGCATACAGTATAATAAGCAAATGAAATTTTAATTCAATGTAACTTTGTTCACTTTGCATTTAACTGAGCAGCTGAAGTGAGTAGTCCGTTATTTAGATCACATTTTATGTTGGGATGGGCTTTGAGGTAGACATGTCTCAGTGTTGCATCAAGAGGGATCTGAAGGATTACTTCAAAAGCTCAAAAATATGCATGATCAACAACAACAACAAAGTTGGACAGACGAAATTCTTTATAGAAAGTAGCTACAAAATATCTGCATAGTGCACCACAGCTAACCACCATCTCTGTTTACAAACCACCCTCCCATCCCACCCAAGGGAGAAAACTGATATGGGATGTTAGCATGAGATATTTGGGCCGTCAAAGTGTAACTTTAATAACTCATAACACCTAACTACCCAATATTTTACCAATTTTCTTTCCATTGGGTGACCACTTACCAAAAAGTCCTCTTCACAGAACACCTTTCCTCCAACATAGTAAAACGCTTTCCCCCTCAGCTTTCGACCTAAGACAACGCAGACAGACAGAAAAGAAGGAAGATTTTATGCAGTTCAATCACACATTTTCAGCGTCTCAGGAGTCCTAAAAACCAGTTTTCATGATTTTATCATGGTACATGGTGCTACATACTGTTTGATATAAGGTATCACTGTTTAATGGAACTGTGCGTGTGTATAGCCCTGCTCTCAGAAATAGTAATACAAATACAGTGTGAATACTGTTGAATTCCAGCAGACCAATCAAATAAACTATGAGCTATGGCAGCCTGGTGTCTGTTTAAGACGCTAAACAGGCAGGACTCATCTGGCAGAAGACCACTGAGGTGAACGTGGTGTGACTGAATGAGGCTCACATGACAGACACGAGGAAGACCTACTCTTCTTCTACATTATGCCTCTCTAACGTCGTTCCATGTGCTTGCAGCACTTTGTGTCTGTCTGTATGCCATAATAAGAGCTAAGTGGGACCATCCTCCAATGGGTCAGGAAGTTGCAAGACGATTTCAAGATAATAAAATGTGTATAAATATTTCTAATGGGGTTTATGCAGTATTATTTACTATCTATTATCTTGGTCAGGGCAGCACAAATAACAGTGCACACACACCTCACTTCACACAGCTATTTCTGGCCAGGTCCCACAGGAAGAGGTAACATTCCACACATTTTCTGGAGGGAGGGGGGGGGTGAATAGGGGTGTTTTACATCTATCACACACACACACACACATTGACTAAGACCAAACACAGAATATATAGTACTAGTTAATATCCTGTTTCACATTTTAAAAGAATCCATTTAGAGAATAAAAGAGTTCAAACAAAGAGCTTGACCTCTCTGTCTGAAGGACAAAGAGTGAACCCTTCCTCCCTGACAAATCTACTGCTAGCCTATGTGTAATCGGGAAGTAGGCACATGGAATCGAGGTTTTAAACTCGTATAAAAACAGAAGTCAGTGTCAGATAATGACACATACAACAAACAAATGAATAACTTGGGAGGACCCAAGAGAACTGACCACGTCTAATTTCTGAAACCAAACAGCGGAACTAATGATTCACCTTTCAAATCAATGTCACAAGAGATTCACCGAAGCAGTGCTTCACAATTACATTATCACGCTTCGACAGAATAATGTGGCAACGGTACCAAAGTCTATCCAAAGCTCCCGCAATAACATCCAACAGAGGAGACATTCTGATTAAAGCCAATGTGTCCAACTGACCCTTGGGTAATTACTGACAGACATTGTGGGGACTCTGTGTCCCTAAGGAAAGGAGGAGAGAAGGATTGGAGGGGGGGGGGGGGGGGGGTTGAGATATGGGCTATTCCCTTCACATTCCTGTCTTTTTTTTCAGCAAGTCAGAAAAGGAAGGCAGTTGGAAGATAAGCACTTAATTAAAGTCAGAAGCCTGAAGGGATGATGGTTTGGAAAGCCAGAGCAAAACTCTTTCATAAAAATGTTAAATACCTGAGGGACATAACAATACACATGGTCATTATTATATTCAAAACACTCTAAATCCCTGGTGTAAATCTGGTGGAAAATATACAAATCACAGCTACAGAAAGAGAATCCCCAAATCAATGTGGATACTAAATCTTTCATGAAAGTAGTAAATTACTCGTATGAGGATAACAGCCTCTCAGCACAACATCTATATATTATATTCACCTATGGAAAGACAATACTTTGGACTTAACAGTGATACTTAAAATTAGATTGCTTTAATCAAATCTTTACTGTGAATATTACTGGCTGGGGGGGGGGCATTATACCATCCTCTTAAGGACCGATCAGATGACCTTGTAATCTCAGAAATTGGTGAGGAAAACATTTGTTTCTTTTAGAATGTGACCCATGTGACCAATGGCAAAACATACAATATAGTTTTTATCCGCATTTTAGTTTTTCCAGGCCTCTAGTGTTCACAGCAAGTGGAAACATTCAATTCTTACAAATAAAGCCAATAAGGAAGTGCCAAAACTTGTAGTTCCTCGAATGGCAACTTGAGACTGGCTCCAAAAGCGAGTCAATCCCCATAGACCCCCATGTTAAAATGTCCAACTTTACAGCAGAAATAAACATATTTACAGCCTGGTACAAAAAACGGTTTTGGTCTCTATAGCTAGTTTCCCCGTTCATGGCAACTGTACGGGGGGTGAAATTATACCAAGCAATCAGTTTATCATAATTTCCAAGTATTGCTTTGTAGTGTTAAGATGTGGCTGTTGGAAAGCAGTTGATGATTAGCCAGGGGTGAAACCCCCAGCAGCGTAAAACTGAATCCGACATGCTGCATGAACTCTACTGAGCTACAAGGAATGTTCTCCTGCCTCTCTGGCACCTTGGGGGGGCAGGTTGAGTATGGGAGTGGGGGGTGAAAAAGGCATTCTTGGAGGAAGTTCAGGGTTATAAAGACTTTCTTATGCAACTTAACGGGCATGCCATGGAAATCTGAAGGCCCCATATCATAAAAAGTATTTTGTGGTCGTATTTGTGTGGTCAGTTGTGTTGTCTTCAGTGACCTGAAAGGGCTGAACTACTTTTGTCATGTAATTTAGCCAATATCTCTCTGAAAAATGTAATGCAAGCCAGTCAATATTTGTCCCAGGTGTGACATCATTTCTGGATGCTGACCAATCATCTCAGACCTATCCTCCCACTCCCTGTCAGATAGGCAATTTAGTTTGAATAAAATTTGGCCAAAATGACAGTTGGAAAATGTGACGTCTATCAAGACAGAGGCCATGTGGCTATAGTTTGTATTTGGCCTTCTCAAAAGATATAAAATATAGGTCTGCATACATTTTCTTTGTAGTGTTTGCTGTGAAAAGGTTCTCATGCTATGAGGCACCTATTTCTACCACTGTGTTAGTGTGTCTGTTTAGTGATGCAGGTATAGTATGGCGCGTGGGCGCGCACACGCCGATGCATATGCATGTGCAGCATGTGAATCATCCCCCTTGTCCCGTCCTCTCTCTCTCTCTCTCTCTCTCGGGGGCTCGTCTGACATAACAGCCTCCCTGTGTGCTCCAGGAGTCCGGACCTCCTCGGGGGCCTCACCGTTCACATGCATTCCCTCTGGGGTGGGAGGGGGTGGGGGAGAGGAATGTCTCAGGCCCAGTGTACTCCTCTTCCTCCTCCTCCTCCTCCTCCCCCCCTCCCGGTTTAGACATCAGCCTCATTATGAGGCTCCCCGTTTTCCCCTTACACATACACACATACACACACACACACACACACACACACACACAACCACACACCCACACACACAGAGGAGGGCAGACAAACATGTTGGTAATCCGGCGGTATGACCAATGAGGTCAAAGATGCCTGCAGAATAATGGGGCCTGTGCAGGGGTCACTGAGGTGGAGGACACATACACACACACACACACACACACAATAGTGAGGGGGGGGGGCTAATTGGTTGTGTTTATCCTGGGAGCCATCAGCTCATCCAGCCAGATAGAACGAACGTCGCCGGACAAAATTCCAGCGCGGCTACGCGGCCCAGAAGACGACAGGGCCTCTTTCATGTGCTAATGAGCCAAGCACAGCTGGGAGAATAGTCCAGGAAACTGTCTGTGGCGAGGAAGTGAATCACAAAACCTCTTCCAAGCAGCAGTGAGCTAGTGGGCCACCGAACCTAGAAATCTCAGCAAGGGATCCTCACCGAACTAAGATTTAAGTCACAACATTGGTTGTGACTTGAACTGAATGACGGCATGAATTAATGAATACATTCCATAGTTTTCCCCCCTATAGATTTATTAATCAGGCCGCTGCTTTCCTGTGTCTTTTCCCCTGTTCCCCTCTCTTTGTGTGGGCTGTAGGAGTGGCTGTCACACCCAGAAACCAAACACCAGCGGTACATAACTCTAATCCACAAATGAGTGTGTGTTTGCGCTCAGGCTAGGCGAGCCCAAGACAGACGAACAAGGTACCGCTTCCATTTCGACAGACAGGTGGGGGGGGGAGCGTTGGGTCTCCGTCTGTCAGTGATATGAGGTCTATAGAGGAGTCACTTAACCAAATGAGTGTGTGTGTGTGTGTGTGTGTGTGTGTGGGCAGGCGTGTCTACTCACTGCAGGCGCTGCAGGTGAAGCAGCTGTCATGGTAGAGGCTGCCCATGGCCTGGCAGGCGTGGCTCGCTCCGTACACGGCCTGGTTACACGTCACACACAGCCCTGAAACACAGCACAGCCAGGTCAGACACAGGAAGTAATGGCTTTAACGGTCACAATGTATGCCAACACAGATAAAAACAGATACGGATCAATCAATTCTCCTACGCAGCACACTGGACTACTGTTATATAGTCATTAAAAAGGGAGTAGATGTTACTATGATAAGATTGGACCAGACAAAAACAATGGGGGGAAGAGAAGACAAAATATCCCTTCATGAGAGGCAGGAAGCCGGTTAGCGCGCTGTATCACCGAGAAGGAAAAATATATCTTTATGTGCATGTTTGGCTTGGCTCACAGACTGAGGAGTCTGAGCTATGAATACTTTGATAAAAGCCAAGTGTTCCTACACACACGCAAACAGGCTTTCGCACATGCGTACAAACAGTATACACTATGCACACACACGCTCACATGCAGTATCCAGCCACTTCAGTCTACTTAACAAAGTAGGACAGGATGTGCAAAGGAAAGAAGAAGGAAAATTGTTTTTAAAAAGCCCAAACTCATCTGCTACAGGAGGAATGTGCTTAAGCTTTACTAAGCAACACGTCACTATTAAACGTGTGCACTATAGCACTATATTCACTTCAGTCCTCCAAATAGATTTTAGGGGAAGATTATATGAAGGATGTAGTGAATCCAGGCCTCTTAAGAGAGGCAAAGCTGTTTGGGACACATCAGCTGAGAAAGGCAGACAGAATATTAAGTAGTCTGGGCCTGGGGGAGGCATGTCATACAGTAGAAGACATGCTAGAATATGACAACTATGTCACATGACCCCTCCATCACTGCTGGCCCAGAGCAGCTGCCCGTTACCGCCACAATCCATCCCACACTGTATGATGGATTCACCCATTCATTACCAACGTATTGAGGAAGATGACAGAGGCGGATATTTCCGGCAACAGTAAGTCCTTGAAGTGAGAGTATTTGTATGCGTGTGTTGTGTTTATTGGCCTGTGTTGGTGTGTTACCCCAGAACAACTCCAACCAGTGGAAAGAGACGGGGGCCCTTCCTAACCCCAACCCCTGCCCCTGCCCCAGCCCCAGCCCTGCCCCAGCCCCAGCCCCAGCCCTGCCCTGCCTGGACACCGACAAAGACCCCTCTGTTTTACATGTACCCAGCACACATCACGCGTCCCCCGGCCTCCTGCGCAAACACACGGCCACATAAAATAGCCTTGTTCAAACCTGGCTCCTCATACCAACTGTAATACAATACACAACTGAGCTATTTATACACCTAATTCAACTAAGTCTCTCCTAATGCTACAGCATGACCAGGACAGCTCGCCTATGCCAGGTTAGAAACAGAACATGGAAAAGCCTATTTGAGACAGAGGTTTGACGTGGTTTCACGTGCTTTGTTCTTTGTTTTCATGACTTGACATGAAAATAAACGATGCCAATGCCCATTGCCCTCATAAAACACATTTTTTAAGAGCGATGGCCTGCTATAAACACACTTACAGGAAGCATTTGCACATGCAGAAATAAAAGCAGGATAATTACACTCACTGAATAATAGTTTACATATGCTCACATGCATAAAACACACAAGGCCTCCGGGACCCATTTTGTTTATCCTAGTTCCATAAAATAAAAATTTTAAATTAACAATTTGATAATACTATCTATCCGTAGAATCTATTTTCTACTTTTAATAGCTTTCGCTGACAGATTCCGGTAAATCCGGTAAAAACTAAAACCCTCCTTTCCAGGGAGAAAGTATTTTTGTAGCAACCACCCGTTGGTTGGACCACTGCAAGTCTGCCTTTGGCTAGAGTCCCATATTCCAAAACACTGCGATTATTCAGGGTCCTGCTTGCTTTAAGGGGGGTGGGGAATTAAAACATGGAGCCAAACTCCCCCCAACACACACACACCTTTTCCAGCTGTCAAAACTCTCCAACTATAGTTGTGTTCCTCCCCCTGAACAACAGACCATCCATTTGACTAACTTATCATCACACACTGTTACTGCTGAAAAAGTTCCCGTGGCGAGCAAGAAGACTTTCATTCCATTATAAATTAGCTTTGAGGAACAGCGACCGAGAAGTATCTCAATTAAATCAATTAAATCCACCTGTAATAAATATGATATCTGTTGATTGAATTAGGAGCAGCTTCATATAATTCAATACAGTATCTGTAGGTGAACATGCTGTTAATGTAAAAGCCTTTGAAATACGTCACATTTTGCTACGACATCTGTTTCGACCTAAAACCCACGGGACAGACACCGTGCCTGGTCATTCAGCTCACTCAAATACGCCAAATATTCACTAACAAATGAGCAACCAGGCAAGCATGACTGCATCACATCACATTCACACACATGCAGACATAAAAAAAACACACACACACACACAAAGCTGGTACAACCTAAGCCTGCCAGAGCAGAAGCAAAGAGACCCTGGGAACAATTAAGATAAGGCTTTCCTATTAAGCAACAGATGGGATAAAGTAATCCTCCATCTAAAAAAAACACTTGACTTAAGTAAAGTTGACTGAGTGAGTGTAGAGAGAGACCCCCCCCCCCCAAACACCACCATCACCACACCCACTGCTGCTTATAAACGTTTATTCCACTATAACTCTCCACGGCCAGAGACAAAGGAATTGCCAGAAACCTTCCCTAAATCTCCCTGCTCGTCTAGACAATTTTTAACACATTTCAACTCTGGTCTACCTTCCTCCTCTCTTTATTAACCAGCCCCCATTTCTTAAATTCTTCCTTCTCTTTCTCCAAACATTCCCCAGTGTTCCCTTGGTGCAGCCATTTGGCACCGGACTCATTTTCCCAGAACCTCCAGCCACAGCTCTGCCAATCAGGACGGGATGTACAGAGTTTATAGCTCCCAGGCCACTATATAGACACAGCTCACTGAATATACAGTAGAACAGATATTGATAAGTAATTGTCAGAGAATGACAGAAGAGTCAAAAAAAAAAGCTGAGGTCACACAGCACATACAACTGCATCTGTCCCTCATGCAAGCTTTAAGTGTGAATGCATGACTCATAACCTGGAGGGAAACTCCAGAACTGTGTGTGGGCAGCAGAGAAAGAGTGTTAAAACCTAAACTTTTAAAACATTAAAAGATATCCTAGTATACAGTATATCCGAATATGCCTGAATGTGTTTTTTGAGCACTGTTGTGAAGATGATATACACCCACCAGAACATCTTCACTTACCTAAGATCATGCGGCAAGGGTGGGAGGGGGTGCCCTCCAATTTTAATAATACATTCAAACAGGAAATTCCTTTATCACTCGGATAGGGGGGGGGGGGCTTTTACAACCGTTCAACAAGAGAACAAGATATTTGTCTTTGTTCGCTCTCTTCCACTGCCTGGATGATGACTTTTGACAGTTAGCAAAGGATCCACACTAACATTCTCTGTGGCAGACACACTCTCCCGCTGAAACTGTCTTCATATCGTACACAGTGGGGACTGGGATGGTCGGTGACAGAACCCTAGACACTACAGTATGACCAAGAGAACAACTTAGTCTTCAGGCAGCACATGCCATGGGCCCTCAGAGTGCTGACAAGTCAAAAAAAGATATGAAAACAGATGAAGAATGAAAAAAGGGTGACAATATCCTGTCAGCTGATCACTCAGTCTGCAAAGCATTTTTCTTCCTCCCTGGTTGGATGGATTTCCTGATAGCCCCCTTACACACACACACACACACACCATCCAGACAAAGCAGCTAAAGGGCTGCGCTGATATGAAGAACAGACATGATTCTACTGCTGGGGAATATTCCAGAACTTTCTTTCCTAGATCATAAATAATGCAGGGGTTTCATTATTGCCATGCCAATGCCATTATTGCCATTGCCAAGACTATGGATGAAGCAAATAAATAAATAAATAATCATAGAACAATAACTGAGAAAAAATAACATTCCGACAGAATTACAAAGTGCTGTATTCAGGTCAGAAAAATCTTTCATATAAAGTGCAACAAGAAATGTGCAAGCACAGGTCTGTGGTTCTGATATCATTTGGAAAACACTGAATGCTAGCCAAATGAGACAGACACAGAAAACAGACCCGAGCACAATGCGTTTTACAGACGCAATGGACTCTATAGCTGAAAAAAAGGCTAAACACGCTCTTACTGATCTACTTTGATGTGGCCTTGACAGCAATCCGCAAGAGTCCTGAAAGCTGAGAGCAGGATGAGAGAATAATATTCTCCTATTTGGCGTCAGGCCCAGCTTGTACTGGTTAAAGAGTTTGTAACTGTCAAGAAGCCCGTCACTGAATGAAATGATAATAATAAAATTAAACAAATTGGTCAAGGACTAGAAAAGGTAACAGAAACAGAGAAAAGGAGAGGCCATTGTCTACATGGAGTGTAATACAAAGATCAGGTATCATGAGATTTTAGCCACCCAAAACAGACAATGACAACTGGGACACTGTCCCAAGTTCCCAGCTATGTGATGTAACATGGCAACATAATATGGCTACAATAATTGTTTGTGAGGAAAGGAAAGGAACACGGATTATGTGCAAAATAATACAATTACCAACCTGTCCTAACCGACAGAGCAGCCCTGCGATTGGGTGGCACTAAATATCCTTACCAAAGTAATCAGCCTGCATTTGGACATCCATTTCTTTTTCCAGTCGCTTTGTGAGGGCTTCTAACTTTATTTCAGCAACAGACGGCCCTTGTTCAGGGCCAGACTGGCTTGGCAGTTGGACTGGCCCCGTCATGAGGGGCCCTGGGCCTTCAGACTCAGCACGGGATCCTTGGCCTTGAACTTGACCCTGACTGAAGCATTTGGAGACACTGACGGGGGTAGAGGCCAAGGCTGGAGCCTGGGCTTTGAGCCGAGCTGCTTCAGACAGAGGTGGCGGTATCACAGGGAGGGGGGATACTTCCACGCTAGCCGGCGAGCCAGGACTCTGAGTGAGGCCATTCTGATACGCGTCACCTTGGCTGGCTGGGGATCTGCAGGCCACGGCGGGTGGAGAGTAACGGGCCGCAGGGGGTGTCACAAGCACATGCTGAGCGGAGGGCTGCGGCAGGTGTGAGTCAACTCCGCCCGTGAAGGCACTCACAGGCAACGCAGAGATTAGGTCTGGTTTGCCTGATGAGGAGGGTGAACCCCTGAGAACGGCCTGAGGAACTCCAGCGGTGCTCTGAAATGGATGGCTGTTGGTGGAAGGAGACACAGGCCGATGATGTGGCTGCTGTGGCTGCTGTGATGGGCTGCTCCCAGATGATGATGATGATGATGATGATGATGGGGAAAGCTGGCATCCCCTGATAGGAGCCCAAACTCCTGCGGGACTGACTGGGTGACCGGCGTGTGTGGGTGTGCTATTAGACGCGTTTCCTGGGTTGGATGGAGCCGGGGTGTGATGTTGGTAAGAATGTGGTTCAAAGCGCTCCTTATTGTCGTGATTGTTTCCGTAGCCATATGCCCTGGGAAGTTCAGACGGAATGCCCGAATAGTGTTTCTGGCCATCATATTGTGCGTACGGAGTCCCGCCAACGGTGGACGGTATAGGGCCGGAAAGTATTGGGGGCTTTGCAGCAGCCTCACTGGCTTGTCTGTAGTTATTGATGGGCGGCCTGTCTTTGGTATAATACGTGCTGCTGCTACCCCCGTTCATTCTCATGGTCAAGTTGTTTTTTGCAATCTCTTCTTGTTGTTTTTGCATGTGGATTTTAGACATTTTGTTGGCAAACACTCTCCTGGTCTCCTCGAAGTCGGGATTATTTCCCGCATCCTTTCTCATTCGAAATAACCCGTCTCTGGATGCTTCATACATGTTCAAGTCTTCAATAAATTTACTTGCCTCTAGACCCAAATCTTCGTATTTATCCATCTTGAGAGATTACTCGAATGGTTGCTCTTGTAGAGGAAAGAACGAAACTTTAGTAACAGGCAAAGGCAACACACAGATATCACATCAAATTTATCAAAAAGTCCCGTGAGTTCTTACTGCAGCAAAAACAATCTGTCACGGGATTTGCGGATCCCGAACGCAGTTTATCTTCCTCTAATTCAACTTTTCCTTCGGTTAGAGTTGAAGAATTAAAAACTGAGACCGCGTCCTGTGTTGCGCGTCCCGCTCAGCTCTGCTGACAGTATCCAGTGTGTTTGGTTATAAAGGCAGATCTGATTGCCCGAACGACCCCAAAATGCCCCCCTTCGAGAAAGTACTCTACTTATGTCGCTGAATTCAGCACCTCCATTCAAACGTTTTTTTTCATCTGCTAGGCTACTTTAGAACAACGCTCTGGCAAATTCTCCGCGATTCTCGGGAAATCACAAGTGATTTTATCTACGGCGCAACACACTATCACAACTGTCCCTGATTGCAAGAGGTCTGAAGTACACTGCTGGTCGAACTGAGCCTAACGTGGCCACACTATACCGTGGGACCAGGGACACCGTTTGTTTTTAAAGGCGCAGTGCTTCAATAAAGATCCGCGATAAGTTCAACTTGACTCTTTACAGGATCAGAGCACTGAATGCACTTCGCAAGAGCGCCACATGTGGCATGCTCACCATTGTTGAAATATAAGATGGTTGACTGATTAACTGACAATTAAAATTACAATTAGCCTACCCAAAATGATCTTAAATTCAATAAAATACTATTAGAATGTAATAAACCAACACAGGACATTACTTTATTTTTGAACATGTATGTGCATGTGCGTGGGTAGTGGTTTTGCCAAATGCTGTTTTGGGTAAATGATGTCACACATTCCTGTCCCAGTTGATGTCCATGGAAAATAAACAGTCCATCGGCTCCTGGAACAAAGTGGTCCCCCAGAGAGCCCCTTCATTGTATTGTGATCCAGGCCGCGTTTGGCTGGCGTGCTGTAGTCAGGTCTACATGCTGCTGTGGGTCACATGAAAGGGTGTGCATGGAAAAAGAGCCCCTCACCAAACCCACTCGGGACAGCTTATTATGTGTTGGCTTCTACAGTTAAGACTGTATAGTGTCACATGCATCCCGTTGTCGGACTAAACTGTAGCACAAATATGGAAGTGTGGTGCCAGTGTGCCGAGGGGCCCCCCAGCCTGGTGGAGTTGTAATTAACAACAGAATGTTTGGGAGGCGGCACAGCCATCTGTACATTAGAGAGACACTGCCAGTCTCCGAATGAGGGACTAAACTTGCTTACTGTGTTCTGACACATAACACCCCCACACCCCTCCCCCACCCCACTACAGACAAAGAAACAACCGAGCGAATTTTGTGATGTGGTTAAAAAGCAGAAATGTGTTTGGTTCCATTGATGTTGGTGAACTATTGTTGTATTAGCGCCGTCATTAGGTGAGAAATGGCGAAACTACACAGTAACAAGAGACTTAATACACACCTCCTCTAATAATGAAAGAATATAGAATATAGTAGACCAAGGCTTTCTGCACGTCACATCTACAGCCCAGATGGCTGTTACTATTATGTGGCAAAGAAGTTAATAACATTGGCAAGTGTGGTCTATTCACACGCATACCAATAGCTTAGCTTTATCCTCAAAAACACTTCAACACTTGACTAGTGAAAACCCCTTCCATACAAGGGCTCTCAAGAGAATACTCCCGCACAGGACCAAGTCATCAATCATGAGGTCAGCCTCGGAGATAATGAGGCCGGAATGAAGCCGTCCCCCTGCGTAGATAGGGCCCACTCTGAGGGCTGGTCTGTGCAGTGGAGGGTGCTCATGGTGGCTGTGACTCCGCATTGCACTCCACCCTTGTTTCCATTGAGGTTCTCAACAGAGGGGGGGGGGTTCATACTGTACATCTCTTCAGTAGAGGCTATGACTTCAGATGCAAAAGAAAGTGAGTCACAGTGGAATACTGTTTCCTACTCAGTTCTGCCGGTTGCCATGGAAACTGCAGAGCTGGCGAAAGTGTCAAATGACTTTTGGAGTCATCGGTGACTAAATCAATTATTATGGAGAGGAAGTGTGAAGATACAACTCAGACTTTAGCAGTATGTTTATGGAACGCCGTACTAAGTATTTGCGGTTTTTTGAGGAGAGTCAGCATATTGTTAAATGCAGTTCACGTTCAAACTTGTTTAATATAAAAGTAGGCCTATGTTTGGCTGGGCGAGGGAAAGCAACAATAGCACAATGAGGTGAAGGGACACGGTGTTCGATATCAAACACCCCCCCCCTCCCCCTCCCCCTCCCAAGATATGTTTAGCATATTTCACACAACACCATGCCTCAGCACACACCGGAAGTGTGAAGGGACAGATGGCGGCAATAGTTGGGATGTGGGATACATTTCATCTCCCACATTTGGTGCACAGGCCACTCTATGAAGGGAACTGTGCTGTTGGAACAGATTCAGAAGTCTATAAATCTTTCTGCTGCTGTAAGGTAGAAGCATTATTGTGAAGACAGCATAACATGAAGGTATCCAAACCATCATAATAAACCATCAGTGTGGAGACAATAGGGAGAAAGGTCAGCCCTTTAGCCCACTAGCCCCACCCTATTCGTGGTTTCTCTTCCTGTTATTCTGTGTCTCCTGTAAGCCATTTCCTGTCACCTGATGGTCAGAGATAGACATATGGAGAAAAGGTTTAAATGATTTCTGAAGAAAGCAGCTCTCCTGCTGTGTTCTTTACTATTTGCTATTCTCAGCATTCTCAGCAAATACAGCATCGCTGAGAATTTAAAGTTCCTGACTGAATGCTGACAAATCTGCACAGTAACTCCAAACAAATTCAATCTTCCATCATTCTTTTGCACCACATCTTTTCAACATTCAGAGACTACTTGCCAACAAGCTCTCATAATGTTGGATTAATAGGAGTGGAGGCCTCTGTCACTTTGTGAAAGACAAGCGCGGTGTATATCAGATAACAAACAACTTCTGCATACGCATTGCCACCACCGATGGGCTGTAGGGAACAGATATGGATACTGTACTGCTGCCAGTAATAGTGTTCTGTCGGGATGATGCCAGTGACTCATATTTGGCCCCATATTGAATTTACAGTTCTCAAATTACAGTATGTACACGGGCATACGGCTGATAAATATAAAATGTCAGTGCTGTGGTGCAGAATTGTGGCTGGTTTACCTCAAATAAAACACTAACTGACAGTGGTGATGTGGCAAGGTTAAAAAAGAATATATATATAGAGTACAGGCCAAAAGTTTGGCCTGTACTCTATATATATAGCCACTTGAAGCTCTTCTGTGTGAACAGTGAGCGACACACAGCACCTCGTCAATGGGAACACAATAGTGGCCTTAGGAGCCAAACAAAGCATCACATTGCAGTCAGCCAACCGGGTGGTCTCACAGCTGTCCATGTATGGTTCTTCAAGCGCTCCACGGCCGATTGCGCTCGAGTCAGACAGACACGGCAGGTGGAGACGTGTGAAGCTGTGGCTGAACCACGTGAAGCCTATATGATGCCCTAGCTGACGTAGCAAGAGAACGTGGAGGAATCTGAATGATTTCGGGAATCTCAACGGGATCTCAGGCTTGCGTCTGATGTCAAGAGAACTCGACTGTAAAATGGGGGATGATTTCATTAAGACAGATGTGGAATTTCACTGGACAGTTATTAAAGAGACTTGTCTAAAATAAATAGAAACTTGTAACTGCTGATTAAACAAAGAAAAATAGATCAATTTGAAACAACAAATTATTATAAAAAATCTTTATACAATATTTACATTCAATTAATGACATTTTACAAAAGTAACTTTCATCCTGTCATAAATTATGTCATTACAAATACACACAACAAATCCCAGGTCCATGTCCTAACTGCCGTCCTCGACAAGGAAGTTAATGAGGGCTGTCCTGGGGGATAGGATGGCTCTCTTGATTACGCGGTGGCCCAGAAGACTCTGTCCAAGTGGACTCTCCAAAACTAGCTTCTGGACTTCTTCTGCATCCTGGCATATCTGCCGAGGCACCGTGACCGACCCACAGATCTTGTTGTTAATCTGAAGATGAGAACCAGAGAAAGATAAGGTGAGATGAGGGGGGAAATGACAAGTAGGTCCTCGGATAATTGGTCAAATATTCTGCAACAACGCAACTTGTCCAAATCTACATACCACCATGGTTTTGTTCCACTTCTCCATGTAGAGTGTGGATGTAAAACGACGCATTTGAAAACACAGTTTGTGGTAGGCATGCGAGAGGCAGAGAGGCTCCCATGTCAGCCATCATGCCCAGTGTATTTAAGCGTGTTTACGAACATGTGGTGCCAACAGAGGCACCATCCCATAACGCGCACGCAGTGTTGTCGACAAGCATGTGAAAATATGCTGTGCGTCCCTGAGAGAGCACACGTCCGAGTCTCGGGAAATCTAAATGTGCGCGAGTGTGTTTACACGTGCACATGCACACGAGGCCACTGAACCAGGGAGCCGCCTTATAGGACGAGCCCACGGTGGTGATTAGTGGACAGAGATGGTGAGGCTGTGTCCACAGGGCGGGGGACGCCCAAGACCAAGATCCCAGATGAGAGCGAAAACCAGCAGCGGCTTCATCAAAGCAGCATATTCACTTTTCAGAAGAGCTACAGTATATAAAGAAGGTTGGAAATAAAAGTAGAGCGATATCACACAGCTTGTGTTCAACACGAACCACTCCCACCACTAGGTTTCACTAGAACAACCCTTACCCTAGGTGGGGAGAGGATTCACTAGAGAAAGTGGTGAGAATAAAGCAGCTCTGTCATTTAGCCATTAACTGAGTTAATGACTGGAATTTGCGCTGGTGTGTGAGGTGGGTGAACACGCTGGTATGCCCCCTGTGCATCCAATCTCACACGGGGCTTTGAACCTCAGACACGCACAGCGGGATGCTCTCGCTGATTGGCTGTGCACCCTTAAAAGCACGTGCGCGTGTGTGTGTGTGTGTGTGTGTGCGCTTCTTAAGGTGCGGGCACGTGAGCCGACGTACAGTTGGACACTCTCGGTAAATGTGCATCCAAAACAAAAAAACAAAACAAAAAACATTTGTGTAAAAGTAGATGCACGCCTACAGAAAGACAGACAGACAGACGCCCTCTCATCATCGATAATTAAAGACACTCCGACTTTCACTATTTGTTAGAATGAACTTCTTGGGGGAAGAAAGCAGTAGAGAAATGATTTTGAGAGAAGCCTGGAAAAACACGGTGTCTCCGCCCGGTCTCTAATTATTTACCACTTGTCTGTTTAGCCTGAAGCCGACCCACTGACATGCGTAACGTGCGCGCACACGCTCACGCGGACACTAATCATAGGCTGGTGGAAAATTACACCACCGCCGCAACCAAGAAACCAAGGCTTGGGGTTAAGGACTAGAGATGTCTGAGGAAAAATGCCAGCTCACATAAGTGCAAACATGTGTGTATATGTCTGTGTATATATAATAATATAATGATTATATAAAATCATATAAAATATTTTATTCAACATGATTAACCTGATGTCTAAGAAACACATGAGTTTTTTTCCCTCCACCAAAAAGGTAGTAACATTCATTCATACAGTATTAAGGAGCCTCTGGCTGCTGATTGGCCTATTTGAAAACTGCGTGTGAAAGGGCGGGAGAGTATGGGAATACAAAAGTGAAAAAAGTGAAGTGAAAAACTCCGTAAACTTGTGCTCTGAATGTCGTGGTTGTACATTGAGGTGTGCCAATGTGCAATTTTATTTTGCAAGTTTGTATCATGATGTAAGAAAAATACAAATGTTGCAAATGTTTTAATACATTTAATACAATCTTGAGAAATTATATTACACATTAGTCACTTGCAACCTCAATGCACGACCACGACATTCAAAATACAAACTCACGTGACTTTAGGCACTGTTGTCACGCACAACCAGTTTTGTAAGTTTGTAAATTGAGTTTCAGAAAGAAAAAAGTACCTTGCAAGTGCTTTACTTATCAATTCATATATATGATGCCTGACCCTACCCGTACAGACAGCTCCGTGGTGTCAGGGACCTCCTGGTACTCTGGGTCGACAGAAGGCCAGGGCTGCTGGAGAACATCTCCTCCCCGCTTGAGGAGAGGGCTGAGAGGGTTCCTTACTGAACACAGACCTGGAGGAGACGGCAGACAATGCACATCAACACCGGGGAGTCTTTATCTCCAATGCTTCAGCCCATTTTACAAACAATAAACACCACTAGAAAAATATACACTTTAATTATAATAAAGGATTTCAATTAAATCAATCTAAATTAAATATTCATCACCCCCACCGGGGGGTGTATGTGCGTGTTAACAGGTAAAATAAGACTATTAATCCCTGAAGGGAAATGCAGTGAAAGCACAGAGAATGAAAACTCATCCATATAAAAAGGTAAACACTAAACAGCCTCTCTCTCCAACCACTTCTGCTTTCTGTGCTAGAAAACGCAAGCTCACATCCCACAGGAGGGGTAGGGAAGGAAGTAAACTTCCTCTATCCTGCTCCATGTGCGTTATAGATTAACGAACAAGGTGAAAAGTGCAGTGTATGTTGTGTATAACGGCAGCGGGGGGTCACTCATGAATGTGGAATTAAAATTTAGCCCCAATTTAAGAAGAAGGTGCTTCGCACAAACAAACACACACACATTTCCGACAGTATTTACCTGGAGGTGGCTAACGGCTGGAGGATATGGTTTTCCAGATAACCTTTCCTGAACCGCGCTCCCACCCATTAAGACCATTGTATGTTCAGAGGAGTTCACATGTCTCTCAAAAAGGGGATGTCCTGAAGACCAGGGCAGCTACAACACAGGCCGGTAGAAAGACAGCACTCTCTTCTACATGCTGTGACGTTTGTTTGACGTTTAACAATTTCTACAGTAACAATTCAGCACACTTTTTCGAGGGCGGTTGTCTAGACAAGCTATGTTGTAGACCTCTACACAAATGGAGACCAAGCACTCAAGTGGCTTTGCTTAATGGCTGTCGATTACGTCACTTGGGCGTTGCAGAAACCCTGGTATTGGATAAGCAAGTGTCGACATGACATCTATATGTGGCAACTTCCTGTTGGATCCAAGAAACTAGTTTTACCTCAAACCTCTCTCTCACAGACACACGCACATACACTTTGTCGCTGTTCCACAGGAAGCCATTACCATCCCTCCGAGGGCAATGTAGACCGGGCGCACCAGTGGGTTATTAAGATGTATCACATATGGCACTAAAAATAGCCACCGCTGGGATTCGTCAAATAATGTGATATGGAAAGAATGATGTCGAATTATGTCGCCTCATTCCTCTCATGCGCAAGTGCGCGCACGTGCTTGTGTGTGTGCGTGAGAGTGTGTGAGATGCTAACCTGCCCAGAGTTCAGAGGCCAGATGAGGAGCCATGGGTGCGGTCATCACACACAACACAGCCAGAGCGTCTTCGAACTCCACACTGTGCTGCACCACCCTGGCTGTGGCAGTCTGCACACACGCGCACACACACGCACACAGTTCACTTTGGAGCAGTGTATTACAATGGGAAAATCAAGTATTTATTTCCACTCACAGACAGTGTGTTGGTGAGCCCCATAAGACGTGAAATGACAGTGTTCAGAAGGAAGTCCTCCGTAAAGTGAGCTGTGACCTGGAAACAATGAGACAGTATGAGACACTAGAAAAACACATCAAGCTTATTCCTGCTTCACATTTCCTTCAGTATACTGTAGTAGTACTACAATATCTTTCATGGACAAACAGAGATTTTGTGACCGTTTCTCCTCATCTAAATAAACAGAGGAGATAATAAGAGAAGAGACCACTCCATTATGTCATCACTACCTGATTCAGATTGAATGGCCATTTTGTTACCACTCCGTTATTCAGTTACAATCAGGTCATTTTAGCAGACGCTTTTATCCAAAGCGACATACAATTACATGGTCCTATTACATGGAGCAGATAGGGGTTAGGCATCTTGCTCAAGGATGCTTACAGGTAGGCCAACTCTGGGGCTTGAACCCATGACCTTCTGGCTGGGAGTCCAACACCCAGACCACTAGACTCCTAGAATTCTGTGGGTAGAGGATTGCATTTTTCCTCTAAACAATCATGAGCTGGCGAACTGACATTAATTTCAGTCGCTACTGAAGCCATGATAGCCACCGTACAATACACTCAACAGCTTGTTTTTAATTTGGTGGTCAGTGGTGAGAACATGTTAGTGCATGTAAAGGAAATCTGTTAGTTAAAGGGGTGATATCAAATGTACACTGCCACAAAGGTGCCAATTGTCCTTGTCAAAAGACTTTGACAAGGGCAATGTGCTCAACTAGAATTTGTGGGAAGGGATTCAGGAGTCCGGAACCAGGCTACATCAATACATCAGTGTATACACCAGCTGTAGGCAGGTAGACACACACAGCTCTGTGCGTTACTACTGCAAACCCTTTTGAAAAGAGCTGTGGAGAGGAGGTCGATGACTGAGGCTTTTCTGACGGACGGATCAAAGGACTGGACCTGGCTTTGGGGGCTTACGGCAAGCAGCCTGGGTCCTTCAAATAGCACTGGCCTTGTTGGGGAATGAGAATCAAACTGGCCAGTGGAGGGAGGCTATTTTTATAATGTGGAAGGGAGAGTGCGTGGATTTGAAATCAATTTCCATTCCGTGCTTCTCTCACTATTTACTCTGAGGGTTTCAGCTTACAATGGACCCTGGGGGATCAACTGGAACCTTGTGGCAGGTGACCCAATACAATTCTATGTAGCTCAACGTCATTGAGCAGTGAAGTCTTGTCATGTCATATTATTATTGTTATTTAATTACTTAATTAAATGTAGAAATAAGAACCATATGATTAGACAGAAGAAGATGGTTAAAAATGGGCAAAGTGGCAGATAAAGGTGATCAAATAATATAATATTGTAATGTTATGTTTATCAACTGGCATCTGTTATTTGTTGTTTTGAAATGAATGCTTTAGTGACCCCTACTGGTGAAGATTAAAAACAACATGTCCAATGAAACTACTTGCCAATACAACATAATAACGAGAGCCATTATAAAGAGATACAGCACACTCAGCCACAGATTTAGAAATACATTATATCACTAACTGGTATTGTGCGTGTACCTGTTCAACAGTATAGTTCTTGTTCCCCCAGATTTTCCTGGCATCTGCTTGATCCTTCTTCTTTAGCAGGGAGGGGTTGGGGACGTCTCCAAGCTCCCGAGCCCCCCTCAGCTTGGTCACCAGCTGCCACAGTCGAGACTGCCATCGTAGCACCCCGGGCAGGGCATCCGCTGCAGGCATCACACACACACAGGGAAAGACACACACATATATATACAAACCAAAATAGTTACAAATATACAAAGTGGTAATAAAAGGGAACATTTGAAAACTGAAACTAGGAAAGCCATTTAAATTGTTTGATATACTAAACTTTCCACGGCTGTATATATATAATATTCATAATATAAATGATGTTATTATTGTGATTGTCAGGACTATGTAGTAGTTTGCGGTGGCGAGACTCACTCTTGACGTTCCATAGGATGTCCTGTTCAGGTGGGGCGGCGTACAAGATGTAGAGTCGGGCGGTGTCGATGCCGTACTGGGTCACCACCTCCTGTGGGTCCAGCCCGTTGTGCTTAGACTTGCTCATTTTCTCATACGTCACCTCCAGTTGCCCGCCGTCCAGAGCCACAGGCTCTTCCCCTGCAGGAGGGAGGTCAAAGGTCAGGCCGCTTCTTTAAGGGGATACCTGAAGCCCCTCCTACTGGTACACATCACCACTGCACAAGTTTTATATTAAGAGTTAACTTATTACTTCAACATATTAAAAAGGTTGTTGCTCGCATATAGCATCCCCCCCCCTAAAATCACCTCCCCAGCTCACTGTTGATGTTTGAAACTGTAACTACTGTTACCGCTTCTTTCAACCACAAATGACCTTCCAGACACAAATTGAGGAGTGTCCCTTTTAGCAATAAATAATATTCGTCATCTTAAACCACTTCAACCTCAAATTATGTATATTCTGTGTTTTCTGAACAGACAGTAGGTAAATAGTGAACTTCTAATAGATGAGAGGCCGGGGGTTCTTTGTTTTGGATTAAAAAGCTAAAATTTAGTAAATAAAAACGTAACATTTTAACACCTTAACTACCCACTAAATTAATCTGTTACTGTTTTTGTTCAGATCTATAGATTGACTGTAGGCCTGATCTGAGGACTTCTTAGTTAGCTGTCAGACATCTAAGAGAAACAGTAAGACATTGAAAGCCTTCCCTATTTTTCTTGTTGCCACCAATAGCTCCTGTTTATCCCGTTACTAAGCAACAGAGAGCAGTCGTTACACCTTAAGCAAGAAACCAATTCAAAGAGAGGCTAGGGGGACAAAGAGAAAAGACCTCCTGCTTCTCTCCAATCAAAACTCTTCTAATTTGACTTGTATTCACAGCACAAATGACTTGTAATGCTATCATTGGGCACTAAGGCATCACGTGGGATCCCAAATTAGGGAACAAAACATTTGTTCACCTACACAGGAGTTAAAAACATGATGTGGCTGCTGTTGATTTCTTTTGAAAGGAGTGCTTTATCACTATAACATGCTTTAGTTTGATAAATCTGTTTATTAATATACATCTCTAGAAGAAATTAAGAGACCACTGCATCATTTTCAGTTTCTCTGGTTTTACCATTTATACAATTTGACTTATATTTAATATATTGATATTTTTGTATTTATAGTTTATATATTTATATTATTTATATATATATTTTTTTTTTAAAGTGTAGTGGTCTCCTTTTCCAGAGCAGTAGATTAGGACAGCGCCTGAGTGAGTGGCTGGTCACAGTACCACTGAAGTCTATGTCTTCCATCTTCACATACTGGCCAGTCTCTGCCACTTTGAACGTCTGACCCTTGATGAGACCCTGAACCAGCAGCTTCTTAAATGGCTCCCTGGCAGGCAGAGAGAGAGAGAGAGCACACAGTGAAGACACAAGCACGCACAAACACACTGTAAATACACAAACACACACACCTGTAAATACAGTGTACGTGCATCCACACAAACCAACTCCTAACACACACATGCACATTACATGCATGCCTGCACGTACAGTACATCCACCTACACACACACACACACACACACACACAGGCCCAAACATTGCACATTACATGCATGCCTGCACGTACACCCCCCTACACACACACACACACACACACACACACACACACATGCCCAAACATTGCCAAAAAAAAAAGGTCATATACTAGCATACCTGTGTACCACAAAACCCTGATCGCTGCAGAAGTGACTGAGGAAGCGAGCGTAGTACAGGTGCATGACAGCATGCTCCTTCCCTCCGATGTATACGTCCACGGGCAGCCAGTGATCGGCCTGGGAGCGCTCAAAAGGCCTGAATGGGAGGGAGGAGTGTTTGGGGTGATTCTCAGAGTGGAGATCAGAACCACCAGACGGGCTCGCGAGCTGTGGACCCCTCAGGGCAGGTAGCTTGTGGGGGGGGGTCGTGAGATTCTTTTTTTTGTGTGGTATTATTAACTAAAACTGCATACAATTTAAATAGTGTTTGGATATTAGCGTCTCACTCACATTTGTATGTGTGCAATGTGCGTGCACAAGGGACTCATGAGCCAGTGCTCTTTGGGCTTTGGTCTGTTGACAACAGTAGTTGTAAAGGCCACAGTCAATTCCTGTCTAATATTGTGTGGCGTTAAAGTGTTATTGTCTATATCCTCGTAGGGGCAGAGTGAATCAGACCCGAAATGATCCAGAACCGGGAGGGAAACGTCCTAAATCTCTCTCCGTCTTTAATGAAATTCAGCTATGGAAATGCTAATGATAATGTTGAAGAGTTCAGCTATCAAGACCTCCGTCTTTGGTTGTTGTCTTTTTTTCCTACAATTCTCATTTAGCTGAATATGTAAATGGGGGGTACAGTCTGAGAGTGCTTTTTATAGATTTCAATAGGGCATCGTGACTGGGCTGGCAGTGAATGAGCAATGATGCCATCTAATGATGCTTTTATGGACAGAATCCTTTCTTTCTGTATCACCTTATACAGCAGTGATTACTCTGCTCCAATTTTCACCTCTCTCCCTGACTCCCTCACCCTCTCCCTCTCTTTCTCTCCCCATCTCTCCCCTTCCCTCTCTCTCCCTCTTTCTCGCTCTCTGCTGATGATGGCTGGAGATAATTAAACTGGAGGTAGAAAATGGATCCTGCAAGATAGCGGATGATCTGGTTTGTATGTCACTCATACACACAAAAACCTAAGTTTAATTTTCTCCTATTTTCAACCACTCCTAATGCCTTCTTAATCACCCGCTCACACACACTACTAACAGAACACACACCCTCTTTTCTCTTCCTGGCATCGGGCCTCTGTAGGAACAAACAGTGTAATTGCTTTTTCTGTTGTACCATAATCTGCCCCCACTGAAAAGTGACCGGCAGAGCAGACCCTCTTTTAAAAGCAGCTTTAGCCTGTGGGTCAAGCCACAGGGAAATTAAATCTCTTTTGTCGAGCCTTGCCTATCGCCAGCATCCCAGCAGCCATGGCTTTATAATCTCCATTGTCAGGAAATATAACATCCGTGTGTGTTAGGGAGACGGGAATCGGCAGTGACCTCACAGTGCGATATTTGAGTGCCGATAAGATGTGTGTATGTGTGTATTGCGATTCTGTATGTATTGCGATATGATATTAAGATTTTCTTTGTATACAAACGTAGCACAAAGCAACGTTTCCATACGTTGGCTTTGAAATTAGCGGGTGCAGGACATACAGGCTGTTCGGATTCTACAGGTCCGTCTTCCATTGTTTAGTTTTTTTGTGAAACTTTACAGAACAGAATGTTGGACAATACCATTAATTTACTCCCACTAAGATGACATAGATTTTTTTATAGTATACCGTATACCGCTATATATCGCGATACTCGCATGTATCCACTTTTTCCCCCATCCCTAGTGTGTGTGTGAGAGAAGTTTGTGTGATATGCAAGTACATTTGTTAGAAGCTGAGAGATCTTAATGAGTTGATAAATGTGTGTTCTAAAACGGGCACACAGAGAACTTTCTAAAACGGGTTTTAGAAACTAAACAGTGTGTGACCAAGCGTGTGTGTGTGTGGTTCTCCACGAAAAGCGTGCACAGATGGCCACAGGAGAGGTTTGAGTGTGCTTTTAATTCCATAACTCAGATTAAAAAAAAAAAAAAAAAGCTTTTTTAAATATTTTTTTTTTAAATAGACGCAGACAGACAGCTTGGATTAGCCGCCCACAGGTACTGTATTAAGCCTGCCGTGACACTGTGTTCTCTTCATTTTAGATAATAGAAACTAATGGGGTGAGAAACACGCATGCCTACTACAGGTCCCCATAAAACCTGCCACTGTGAGACAGTGTGAATGGTGAAGAAGAGCGAAGAGCCTGTAGATACTAATACATATCTTCGCGAGCACCCTACAGGTCTAAGCAGGCCTACCAGTCGGTGTGGCTTCACAGACTTCGTAATGCGTTCATACCGGTCTTGGTTCTGAGGGTCAGTGTATCTGAAGTAATACCAGGCGGAGTCCACAAAAGTGTCCATGGTGTCCGTCTCCCTACGGGCCGGTCCCTTACATCTAAGAACCAGAAAGAGAACAAAGTGAAAGAGATACCAAATGAATCAATTGGTGTCAATCTAGAAACTAAAATGAAATGCAGAAATATTTCTGGCTGAAGGGCTCTAGAGACATGGCCTACAAATTGTATGCGTTTGAGTACGAGTGTGTGTATGTGTGTGAGAGTGTGTGTGTGTCTCTCTCCATCTGGCCGTTGAGGTCATGTCCCTGTGGAGAAGGACAGCCAGAGCCAGGCTGGCACCACCCCGCCCCCTGAAAGACAGGCTGTGCCAACCCGGGAGCAAACTGGCAGGCCAGCGCTAGCTTATCCATGTTCATGTGTTTGTGCTGGTAAATGCCACCTCTGTGTGCCCATTTTAGCCAAGCAGCACGCGGGCGCGTGTGCCAAAAATCGCTTTCACGGCACAGAGGACGCCCACAAAGACATGGCAACAGAGCTTTTGACTGAATCGGTTTATCTCTATGTGTAAATGCCTGCCTCTCTCCTTATAATGAGCCTCAACAGAGTTAGAAAACACTGTTCCAGAGAACTAGGCAGAGGTAGCTCGCACGCCAGGCTTGACTGTGCACAACGCACCCTTCCCTGGGCCTTGTGGGGGGGGATATATCTCTCTCTCTCTCTCTCTCTCTCTCTCTCTCTCTCTCTCTCTCTCTCTC
>JAODLI010008647.1:0-26744 GCA_027575585.1 Percopsis omiscomaycus | reverse complement strand
TTATTTGCCGTGTCCCCTGTATTTTTTGATGGTTTTCATGAGACCCCCCCTTGAAATGACCAGGACCCCCCATTGCCACCCCAATAAAAATTTTCTGGAGCCACCGCTGCCCCTATACAACACTCACTGGCTCACACAGTTTCCAACAACCATGGAAACTTGGGTTTCCAGGGGGCACACAGTGGATGAATGTACCTTTAAAGCCATTCATGCCGTATCTCACAGTACAGTACAATCCCTCCGTCTCCCCAGGCGCCACGAGAAGCGCTGGCTCAGTGTGTGTTGGCGGAGATCCCCGGTCAGGTGAAGACCTTCTTCAACGCCTTGAGCCTGAAGCCTCCCAACGCAGACACGCCCCTCCCCGCCCCCTCAGCCCCCGCCCCCTCAGCCCCCGCCGGTGTGTGTTGAACGCGACACCCCCCAGCTCTCCAGGCCATCAGACCTCAGCTCAGGAGCTGCGTGTGCAAAGCTGTGTCCATGTTTTCCCTATGAAGACACACTTGATTGTGCTAACGTGGCCATAATAGCAAAGACTTGAGGCCATAGGTCAAAGTATTAATGTAATTACCACATATCGAGTCTCCAAGTTTGAGGTTTCTAAGTTTATTTTTCAAAACAAACACAGACAGAGCAGCAGCAATGAATGGTAATGAAATGCTTGGTCATAGTGCATACTTGACTCTGTAGACACACAAGTGTGTGTATATACTATTATAGTACATAATAGAATAAAATAGAATATATACAATGAACATATGAAACAAGTAAATAAAAAAAGATAATATAATATAAACCCACATAAAGTCACAGTTCTTTGAGAGGTTATTCTGTTGTTCAGTTATTTTTGTTTTGCAAAATTACAGTTTCAAAATTTGCATTGTGTCACTAATTCCTGGCTGGTAATTTTAAAAAACACAAGGCTTTGCATTGTGTTGCCTGACGAAGAGCTGTCTCCTGGAATACGGAGTATAAACACTCTGGGATATTTATTATGCACCAGTTTCTTTCTCCCTAATTTTAATTATATTTTCAGTCATGCCCTTCTTTAAAACACAGTGCCTTTTTATAATGCACTTTCAGTCTACTGTAGTAATTCATTTTATTCGACTTCCCAGAATTGCTGGCTGTTGAAATAAAAGGTGGTGGATTGCACTTATGCAACCGTATACAACCCTGGTTCATATGATGTAGCCGTGAATGTTCATTTTCATTTTCATTGCGTTGTGTTGAACACACAGATGCCGCTTTTACAATGAAAGTAGAAGGCAGTTATACTGTACATATCTAATGGGTAGGATTGCAAATGTTGTAATGACTAAACATGTCTAATATGTTATAAAATATCTTTGGTTCAAGTATATGATGTAGCCGTGAATTTTCATTTTCATTGCGTTGTGTTGAACACACAGATGCAGCTTGTCTAATGTCTAATATGTTATAAAATATCTTCATTGTAATCCAATTAATGTTTAAATAGGGATTGTTTTAATGTTGATTCGTATAAATGTACCCTGATGTCGAACTGAAATAAAAAGCTTTACAAATCTAGTGAACTATACACTATAGTATAGAACCACAATAGTATAGTGTATAGATCTATATAATATGGAACTGCAATTTCTCTGAATATATTGTTTAATATAGGCCTATATAAACTCGTGAGTTATATTGTTTTATATCGCTGTTCGTTTTACAGTTATAGTAGGGCTACGCACCAGATCCATCCGTCCGGGCTCCGCCCCTCAAACTCTTCTAGCTCAGATCTCATTCGCTTGTAGCCTACTACTGACTGGTAGGGTTTACCCTCTGCTGACGCTACTCGGCCTCAAGTTTACGGTAAGCGTAAGTTTCTGGATTCTAATAATGATCATTGGTAATATCTATGTAAGCTATGTGTTGCAGAGAATACTGTCAGCTGTTTGCGAGCCTTGTTAGCTAGTTGGCTAACGATAGCCTTTCAATACTGAAAGTTGTGGAACCCCACCCTCCAACTACAATACTATTATATAATTGTCAGTTTCCATAATGGTCTCAATTTTCAATATTGTCCTTTTCAATCTTGTCCTGAAAGCTCCTGAGTTGGCAGCTGAGACAACATAGGGACACAGTTGAGACTTGCCTTAGACCGCCATAATACTTTAAGTAGGACTTTTTCTTGGAGGTAGGCTGATGACCAGTATCCATAAGCTGTGTTTGTCTCCGCCTGACTACCGTTGTGTTTCCACCAGTCAGCCATGGCGGCCCAGTGTGTAACCAAGGTAGAACTGACTGTGTCCTGCGAGAACCTGCTGGACAAAGACATTGGCTCCAAGTCCGACCCGCTGTGTGTGCTACAGATGAGCAGCTCAGGGTCCCAGTGGTATGAGGTAGGTACAACATAGCTGAGATGCGATCCTTACCGAGATCGTTGCCACTTTAGAATGGGAAAACAAATAGTAGTCTCCGCCCACACACTGTGTCATGCACCAAACGCCCTTATAGACAGGATTGCGTTGCGATCTAAGACAGGTAAAAGGATTATTATGTGCTTATCCCACCACCATTTGCTCATTCAGTATAAAGTATTCATAAGGTATACTTTACATGTATGCAAATGCAGAAATACACAAACAGGAGACACATCGAAAAAGTGTACAATCCCCCACATACATAAATGGCAGGGCTGCCTGGGAACCTGTACTGTGTAGTATATAGCTATATACAGCCCATAGGCCCAGGCATAGGAAAAACACCTTAAATGTATCCATCCTACACAAAACTCGACAGGTTTGATTTGAAGGAAAAACATCAGTTATAATAGGTGACCCATTTGAATGTCTTGGTGTGAATGCCTTAAATACCTTATCTTAACTTTGTTAACTGTTAACTGTTAAACCATGATAGAAAGATCAATATTGCGAGTGTTGACAAGTAGCCTATATTATGTTGTGGCCATGTTATAATGTGTGTGTGTGTTATACTGTATACTGTAATACATGCATACATATATATTACAACTTATTTTGTTCCTATCTTGTTATGTGAAGAGTTCAGTCATTTCTCAACAGCTGAGTGTAAAGGAGGATTCTCTCCACAGGTGTCTCGCACAGAGAAGGTCCAGAATTGCCTCAGCCCCAGATTTGCAAAGCGGTTTACCGTTGACTACTGCTTTGAGATGGTGCAGAAGCTGAAGTTTGGGATTTATGACATAGACAACAAGAGCGTTGACCTCGGGGATGATGACTTCCTGGGAGAGCTGGAGTGTACACTTGGCCAGGTGAGGCTCTCCTGGGGTTTCCGCCTGTCGTTCTGGACGGGCTTTTCTCCCTTTGACCTCGACGTTCCTGTTTCAGTTGGTGTTGCTCTGCACTGCTTTTGACACACGCCATAACTCGATGGGCTCTTATGAGTCGGAGTGGCCGGATAGGTCAGAGACGGTCCGTTACAATCCAGAAATGATGTCACACCCGGGGGCCAAATCTGACTGGCTTGTTTTGACGTAACGCATTTTTCAGACAGAGTTTTGGTTAAATTACATGTTTGACAGATTTCAAAATTAGGCCAGTCCTTTGAGGCAACACAACTAACTCAACCGGAAAAATCACTTTCATGTGTACGTGTCTAATGGGACCTGTTTCTATGTGTGCAACTGTGCATGCATGTAGCGAGTCAAGGGAAGTAACAGTGTTGTCTCCTAGCCTCTGACACAAGATTTCATGAATTGACAAGGCGCGGTAAAGGCGAGGCACGTTCTGGTGGCGTAATGTGACACCGCCGTTACTAATAGCTAATGTAGCAATAGCATGGTTGACACAAAGAAATATGAGCCGACGTGTTTAAACTGCTTGGTTCCCAAATTGGGGGAGATTAGCAGTGTCTGCGTCTACTGACAAACGTTGTCTGCGGTAAAGTGCAGGCCTGTGGTGAACTTTCCTGTCAGAACTTTTGTCAGTTTCCTGTGACTGCTTCTACTACCTGTGAATAGTACTTCCTGTGAATACTACTACAGTTTCCTGTGTCGCTTGCTACTACTAACTTTCACTACTAACCTTCACCTGCAGGTGGTGTCCAGCAGGACACTCACACGGCCGCTGGTGCTGAAGAACCAAAAGCCCGCTGGAAAAGGGACGATCACAGTGAGTGAGAGGGAGAGAGATCCCTAACATACCATACTGTGTTACCACACTGTAGGCTGGGTAGGCCCATATTTGGCCCCTGTTTGTTTAATTTTTCCTTTCTCATCCTGCAGATCAGTGCTGAAGAAATAAAAGATAACCGGGCTGTGAATTTTGAGATTGAAGCCAGGAAACTAGACAACAAGGTCCAAATGTGTTTCACTTTCTTCCCTTGAAATCTGGATGAATCAGAAGCAACAACTAAATGTTCTTCTTTGTTTGTTTGTGTTTTGTTTCTTCATTTTTATTCCGTCATGCGCAGGACTTGTTCGGGAAGTCTGACCCATACCTGGAGCTGTACAAGCAGACAGAGACTGGGTGGCAGTTGGCCCACAGGACGGAGGTACAGAGCCTACGTGAAAAAGATTGAACCGTTAACACAGTTTTCTATATGTGAGAATTCTCGGTTGCCTATACTTTCCATCCGCTGTGTCTGTAGGTGGTGAAGAACAATCTCAACCCATCATGGCGGGCTTTCGTTGTACCCCTGCAGGCTTTGTGTGGAGGAGACATGGAGAAGCCTATAAAGGTACGCCAGTGAGCTTCCGTTTTTGTCCACAGTTAACTGCTTCTATACACGCTTGTATTGAATAAATGTAGTTTGGTGCCTTACCCGCGTGTTGGCCCTCTGATTCAGTGTAACCACTGTGCGTTCCTTTGAACCTGTCTTAAAGATGCAGTCCGCCACCACAGAGGGTTAAATACCTTATTGGCCATTCTTAATTTCTGTTACTTCACTATATTTTAATTTATTTCTTAAAGCAAGCATGTAAGGATGAGAGCTGTTTCCGCTGATACAGGACAAGTGAGTTGACCAGGGTTTTTCACAGTGTTTGTCTTAACTCGCCATCACATGAATGTGCAGTGTGTCTGGGTTACGGGTAGATGAAGGAGACGTTGGCGACCTTGTCAGGGTCACTCGTCCTCCAAGGTTCTCTTCATCACACCCACTCCACCGACACGCCTCTGTTGTCTGATACAAGCTCCGGTCTCCCCTCCGGACCCAAATGGAGTTGTGTTTTGGACGTTTTCAATTGCATGGTTGCTTTTTTTGGGGGTGTGTGTTTCATGTGTCTCTCTGCACCTCAACGTAGATAGTTGTACATAGTTCAACTTGTAGTCTGTTGTAGTTCTTTAGTTTGATCGGTGAAGTCTGCTTGTTTGACCTTTGCCCTCTTGTCCCAGGTGGAGTGTTATGACTACGACAATGACGGCTCACATGACCTCATTGGAATCTTCGAGACAACAATGACACGCCTGCAGGCGGCTTCGCGATCCTCTCCGGTCAGATTGTGTGTGTGTGTGTGTGTGTTTGTATGTGTGTGTGTGTGTGTGTGTGTGTGTGTGTACACTGTCACTCTGTTAATATGTCTGTGTTGCATGGCCATTATTGGCCTTTGTCCTCATTGACCTGTCTGCTGTAAGGGATTTGTATTTTACTCTCCTCTCACCAAAAGAAACAATTTCATATTTCCCTTTAAAGTTGTTTGTTGCAAGTTTATTGCAGAAAAGAACTTCTTAATCCGTATCTGTAGCATGTTTTCTGCCCACCTGTAAGAGCAGGCAGTTTTCTCTGGGCAGTGTTTTTATTTAAAAACTTCCGCTCTGATTGGCTGCAGTATTGGAACCTACGGTGCGGAGCCCCTATTGACGTCACTAGGAGCTGCAAATCAAAACGGCTTGTAGAATCACGTGCTTTTTCAAACAGGAACCTATCGCAAAGTGGGCCGAATTTCAGATTTACCATTTGACCACATGTTCAACAGCAGCATCCAAATGCTTACATACGAAAGGACAGCGACAGAACAGATTTGCACGAAAGCGGCCCTTTTAAAAATGATTCTCATGCCGCCCCCCTTTTTCTCCTCAGGCGGAATTTGAGTGCATCAACAGCAAAAAGAAACAGAAGAAGAAAAGCTACAAAAACTCCGGTGTCATTAGCGTCAAGCTATGCGAGGTGCGCTACCGTGTGTGTGTGTGTGTGTGTGTGTGTATCAGTGTGCTTCTTACACACCTGTAGTCTGAGGTTACGTGACACCGTGTGACGCTCTTTCAGGTGGTGAAGCAGTACACGTTTCTGGATTACGTCATGGGAGGATGCCAGATCAACTTCACTGTGAGATGTGCTTCTTTAATAATGTACTGGACACTTGGGGCGTGAAGGCAGTAGGGCATTGAGTTGAATCACATTTGACTGCCTTGTTAGAATTTGTGTATATAAATATGCGCAGACACGGTGTACACACGACCAGCCATCCGTCAATCATTTCCCTCCGGGTCTTGACAGGTGGCCGTTGACTTCACGGGCTCCAACGGGGATCCCAAGTCCCCCCAGTCTTTGCATTACATCAGTCCCCAGGGGGTCAACGAGTACCTCAATGCCATCTGGTCTGTGGGCAACGTCATCCAGGACTATGACAGGTAGCGTAGCCATGACGCCCAGCAACATGTTACACCTGGCCTGAGATCTTAAGCTTTACTATCGCACCCCATGCACAAGGGACCTTGTTACACGTGTGTGTGTGTGTGTGTGTGTGTGTGTGTGTGTCCACGATCTCGTGTCGCGGTTCTGGAACGGCGGTTGGTTTTCAGGGGTTGGGGCGACCAGTCTATTTCCTTCCCACTGTATTTGCTAACTAAACAATGTGAAATCACAAACTTGATTTACAAACAATGCGAGGTGTAAAGCTGCCCTCACACGATGGGTCACTTGCTCTTCGCTCACCGCGAGGCAGGCTGCAGAGAATAGCGCAGGTATACGCCATCAAAATGTGAGCATGGTAACTATTCACCATGTTTCTAGGCAACAAGGACGCTACATTGCCATTCAGATCAAGCGGCGACGGAAAAAAACGGCGATCAAGAAGAGTTTGTTGTCTCGCTGTGCAAAAGGAGAATTCAACTCGGTCAGACAGTTAAGCCCCATCTGACTGCTGACATGTCGCCATGCATTACTTTTCCGGCAGAGATCAAGGTGTACAAAGGGTTCTGGGAACTCTGAAACTCTGAGTTATTCTTCCTTTACTTCCCTCCACCTCGCCTGCTTGCACCTGTCGCTTCTGGCCACATCACATGCAGCTATCAAGCGCGTAGTGCACTGGCCGCCTGCCAGCGCGGTGCTAGGTCAGTTGATGTTGTTGTTGTTGGTCACTGTCTACCTCGACGTCTGAACCCACTCCGGACTCGTTCCAATCCAAGTTATGTAGCATTTCCAAAAGCCTCCTAGGTGTTAGTCTTTCTTTGTCGGCCTGCCATCGTGTAACTCCTCCCAATGTCTTTAAAATGAAGCTACAAGCTAACTCAGACCGTGCTCAAGCAATTACCAAGGCAACCGGGGTTTTCATGGCACTGGATATGCGCCCTTATTTAGTTGTTGAAAACAACGGATTACACGGATTCAACAGACCATGTTCTTTAGTGTTCTTTTCTTTAGTGTTCCAAAAAATGGTATGAACCGAACCGTGGCTCGAAAATCGAGGTCTGAACCGATTTGGAGAATCGTTACACCCCTAGTGCTTGCTGTGGTGATATTCTTTTACACTTTAGTTCTTTTAACCAGTGATTACACTTAAGTCAATAAGTAGCAAGTATCTTGGGTTACATCACTGTCTTTTCAACTGTAAGACCAATAACAACATTGTATCGCAAATGTACGACTAACTGTGACTAACATGGGAGGAAGAGTCCCGTTTTTCTTAACGAATGGTTCACAATGTATGTATCCTAACTCATTGCTGACGACAAGGCTGCTCATCAAAATATACGCTGTTCACGTGTATTTGTCTCCTATAGTGACAAGATGTTCCCTGCCTTTGGTTTTGGAGCCCAGATCCCTCCCACATGGCAGGTAAACACAAATGTTTCCCCCCCCCAATACCGTTTAAAATGAAAGGTTTTGTTATAGGGTCAAAGCTAAAGGGAGGATTCTTCATTCTGTTTTATTGACAGGTGTCTCATGAATTTCCTCTCAATTTCAACCCAGAAAATCCATACTGTCCAGGTATGTCTTGGTCATTTAGCTGAGCTGAAGTAATTCTCAATTTCTACTGCTCAATTCAGGGTGTGTGTGTGTGTGTGTCTAGGAGTGACAGGGGTGATAGAAGCCTACAGGATGTGTCTGCCCCAGGTGAAACTGTACGGACCAACCAACTTCTCGCCCATCATCAACAAAGTAGCCTGCCTTGCTAAGCAAGCCAGCCAGCAGACCACTGCCTCAGTGAGTGTTGTTACAATCAGGTCATTTAGCGGACACTTTTGTCCAAAGCGACTTACAGTGACTACAGGTACTATGGAGCAGGTAGGGGTTGGGCATCTTGCTCCAGGATGCTTACAGGTAGGCCAACTCCGGGACTCCCATGACATTATGGCTGGGAGTCGAACACCCAGACCACTAGACTATCCTGCCCCCCAAGATAGTGTTGATGGAACCCCAGTTCAACAGTATGACGCCGAGTGCTTTGAGAAGAGCCAATTCCTAGTAGCAGTTTGTAATTTTTGTCCACAAGGGGGCCCCACTATAAACACTGGAGCTGCCTGTGCAAGCGTGCTATTTGTCAGTTCTGTGCCCCATGATGATGATGCGTAGATATTTGCATTCAGACCAAGAATGGTTGCTAAACGTCGTCGTCGTATCATCATTTTACTAATGTGTCTCCCAGGTAACAAATGATGATTCATGACCCTTCTAACACCTCCCTCACAGCAATACTTTGTGCTGCTCATCATTACGGACGGCGTGATCACAGACATGGACCAGACGCGCTCCGCCATCGTCAACGCCTGCCGGCTGCCCATGTCCATCATCATCGTCGGGGTGGGCGGGGCCGACTTCAGCGCCATGGAGCTCCTGGACGGGGACGACGGGCGCCTGCGCTCCCCAGCGGGCGAGCCCGCCATACGGGACATCGTCCAGTTCGTGCCCTTCAGACAGTTTCAGAATGTAAGCGCCCTGCACATACACTTACATACTCTGTTGACGTGGCGATGGGATTGACCGTGGGATTTCAACTCCCTTTTTCTTTTATTTTTACATTTTTTTTTGCATATAGTTAAATGCTTAATACATCATTTAAATCCTTTGTTTTGCCCTTTGCTGTGTAAATAGGGTTTTAGATCAAAGTTGATATCGTAGCTCAGAATCATGCCCATCCACTGGTACTGTTGATTCCCCCCCCCCCCCGAGCAGCACATCCAAGTCATCCCCTAGCCAAGTGCCAACCTAGCTGTTCTCTGTGCCCTGTGTCTCATTGCAGGCGCCCCTGGCTCTCTCTCAAAGCGTTTTGGCCGAGTTACCTCAGCAAGTGGCCTCCTTCTTCCGTTTATTCAAACTCAAGCCCCTCAGAGAGCCTAATCCTTCATAGGGTATCCTACACTTTTCAGCTTTTCCATCCATCCCTACCACATTCTCCTGCTTATAACCTGCCCGCTTCAAATATTGCATGTGTTGCTTGTGCATGTGCAAAGTAAACAATCCATGTTATGTTATGCTATGCTAACGAACCATCTAGTCACCTATGTTTAAGGTTTGAAGGCTTTGAACTACATTACCCACAATGCTGAGGAGTTGTGGTCTCTGTTCAGGATGTGATATAGCGCGTCAGATTTAAACTCAACGCCTAATAGATGAAGGGGCATAAATAGCGAACACCTGTTTAGTTATATGTTAATACACTTCAGTTACCTTTTTACAGTCGGTTCAGATTAAAACCACTCTTTACTTTACTCACATTTTTCGGCAACCATCTCTCCTGGTTCCTTTATTTGAGCTAATCAGACATCTTTCCTCGCTCCCTCAGGGTCCTGCAGAAGCACTGGCGCAGAGTGTGTTGGCCGAAGTCCCTGCTCAGGTGGTGGCATTTTATAATATGATGAAGCTGAGCCCACCCGATAGCAACCCTGCTCCCAAACCTCCTCCCAACACTGCCGGGGCCATTTAATACTGCATGGCATGCCTTAGAAATTAGCACCAACTAGAGCTGGGCGATATCGACAATATCAGATATCACCGACTGTCCAAATACCTTTATATTGATATGTTTACTGTATATTGCTATTTAGCGTTAACTATTTACTGCAAAAGGGAAATTTTGAGAAATATACGTAAAGTAGAGGAATTCTTTTATTTCACTTAGCTAGAGCAGACTAATTTCTGAAGATTTGGTCACTTTGCTTTAATGCTGTCTTTATTACCAAGAGAAGACAACATTTAGGCCGTTTATCACAATTCCCAATATTTAGATATGTCAAATACCAGATGATATTTAGCCTCATTACAACTCTAGAACCATAATATATGATGATAATGTTCATAAGAACTTCAGAGAGCAGTCCAAACTTATTTACTACTTATTTAGTAACATCATGATGTTTGTGGTATAATATGAATATCTAGTCATATTCGGATCATCATTTTTAGTATATGTTTTATAAGTATATGTTTTATATGCTGCATGTATTGCTTTGGGTAAGTTGCACATTGCTTCAATGTATTAACCTTTCATAACGTAATTCAGTGCAACGTTGAGTGTGTGAATGAATTAATAATAATGAAGTGCCAAGCTTTTAAAAAAAAAAATGTATCGATTTTGTCTGTATAATTGACCACAGCGCTTTAAACCCTGCTGATGTTATTTTTTTACTGCAAATGTGGAACTTCTTTCAATATTGTTCCTAGGGCTGAACAATGTTTTGCAATGCACCAATCTGGGGGGTAGGGGGCATTAGACTGAAACAAGCAGTATAAATTATACTGAAGATATGCAAGTGCAAGATAACAATATATTATGTAGGCTACAATTGTGTACCAACTGCATGCGGAAGTCTTACCAACACACAAAATGTTAATGGTTGTATTTTTGTGCAGCAACTTGCAGATGCACATCATTAATGAACAATGAATTCATGAAATTAACTTCTTCTTTTGGCAGCTCACTGCAGTCAATTTTATGATTTTATTTACTCAGTTTGCAGTCAATATTAATCAATATTATCAGCCAGTTACAATAAACGTATGTTTTGGAACAAAGGCACTGACATCTACCGGTGACTTTTGTAAACTACATGACATAAAACAAAACGACCCAGTGCTGTGACCTTTATTTATACAGTCTATGGCTGTAACTTGACTTTATTGTCATTGCTAACGTGCGCTTTGATACAACACAATGAAAGTATAATATAACCTTTAATGTTACCATTACCACCGTTCTACTGCAAGCAACACCGTAGGGATGGGCTAACTAGCTATTTATTTATGTATTATTATTTACACTATGTAGCACTAATGTAACATATTATTGTATTTTGTATGGTATTAACTACTAGCTAGGGTATAATAACATGGAATTTTAGAAAGCCAATTGGCGCGTGTAAATGACGTCAGCAAATGGGGACGCTTTAGGCACGCTTATGTTATGAAGTGACTAACGATCCTTTTTCTATCAGGTATGTGGATTTGTTTTACCTCGGCATTTGGGCTAGATTCAGATTTTGTTTTAACGTGTTACTTAGCAATTTTAACTTTTAGTTCTTTCTATTAATAAAATTGTCCAAGATGGAGCCTAAGGCCACGCCAACAAGACTGTAGAATGGTAAACGAATCTGGTATTCGTTGTTTACTGTAGTAACTAACGTTACATGAAAACACGAGGCTACATGAGAAATAAAGACTTACTTTAATTTTGAGTCACGTCAAACATCCTCATAAAGTTCTCTGGTTTCCCCCCAGAATATGTCTTTAATCGATTTTATGCCAAATAGTTTATAGCAGTTTGACTCTTTCTTGTTATTCTGCTCTCTGGCCAGCCAAACGCATTGACAATGTAATGGTTAGGCTTTTGATATTTCAGCGATCCAGCTGTAGTGGAACCTTGTCTTCCAGGATGACGGAGAGCATAAATGTTTCCATTAATGGATGACAGAAAGCATAAATGTTTTATAGGCCCAGTGCAAGCCAGCACTTTGAGGTCGTGGACGCGTACAGCCTAATGGGCAAAGGTCGAATGGTTAAATTTACAAATAATGTTATACACAACTTGTCACAACATATTAGGTTAGGTTACTTTATTTGTACCCGTAGGTATTTGTTTTACAGCAGGAAAAATGACATCCATTTTGTCACAGCAAATACTAACAAACTAGAAACATCCATTCACACAACTAAAAACAAAGGACACACATTTGATAAAAAAGTACTCAAGGTTCCATCAAACCTGACCTGAGAGATATCAAAGAAATAAAAAGCGGTATGAACGGGTTAAAACCAAACTGAGTAGAGCTTCATGAGTGTGCAAAATCTCGCTGTGGCTTATTTATCTCAGTGATGGCAGCAGGAACAAAGCTGTTTTTGTACCGCTTTGTTCTGCATCTTGGAGCTAAAAACCTCCGTCCGGAGGGAAGAAGCTGAAAATCGCTGTGCAAAGGGTGGGAGTCATCATTTAGAATAGAGGTAGATATCCTCTTTAGCTGACTGGTGTACAGGGAAACTGGGAACAACTGTGGCTCACCAATCAGCCGACTCGACCATTTAACTATTTGGTTTAAGGCATTTCTCTCTTTCAAGGATGTTTGACCAAACCATGACACCAGTGAAAAGGATAAAATGGAATAAAAGCACGATAGAACATGATCATAATAGTTCGGTCAATGTGAAAGTATGACAGTTTCCTTAAACAATACAACAAGCGCTGTTGACCCTTTTTACACAAAGCTTCACAGTTCACTTCAAAGTTCAGTTCTGCGTCAATATATATCTCCATGAGTAATATTTTCTCCTTTCATATTAGGTAATCATGGCGAAAAACAAACAAAAAAGTAAAAAAAATATGAGTGTCTTTGAGGTGGCAAACAAGCAAAGCAAGAAGAAGAAGAACACAGCCAAACCTGTCAAATCATCACTCAAACACGTAAGCCCCTCTGATTCGTGCTGCCGCCATTGTCTTCCAGAAGATGTTTTTAACCGTTGGTGTTCCATCTGTGTTTAGCGTATATCTCTTTTGATTTGCAGATCAAGGCGGTGAAAAATGAGAAGGTGGAAACCCTCAATCAGATCTTCACTGCAGTTCAGACGCATATTGTCACGGCCTCAAAATCTGGTGCTCGGCAACCAAAGAAATTAGCACAGGTAGGCTTCATGCAGGATCTAGCCGGACATTAAATAGCACCTGATGTGCATGAAAGCACACAGAGCTGTAGAGGGAGGGGTAGAGAGCAGTGTGAGCCCAGTAGCTCTGTACGGGGAGGAGTAGAGAGGATAACAATTATTCTGTAATGCTGGTTTCAACCACAAGGGTAATTCCATATGTAAATCAAGGTGCGTCCATTTAAAATGTTATTGAACCACTCAAATTGACATTCTCATGATGGATTTCTGTTTTAATTTCCCTCGCTTTAGGTTGTGAGAGCGCCCCCAAAGGAATCGGTGAATGTGGACAGTGCTGCACAGCTTTTCTCTCAGCTATAACAAACCTTCACACCTTAAGAACTGTAACCTTGTTCCCTGCATATCTGGATATTCATACAAACGCCAGTGATTAAAGTTAGGAGGAGTCCCCTAGACTGTACACTTATCAAAGCAAATATTATTTGCTGGTTATTTGTCCACTGCAATGCTAATGAATGGATGGTGGTAAATATAATTAGCTGTCAAATGTCAGAAATCTATAGATAGATCTGAACATCTATAGACTTTTTTTTATTATCAACTGCTATGCCAAATGACTATAATTGAATACAATATTTTGTAAAGTTGTGATTAACTCCTTCAGATTAATATCTGTATTAAAAGCAAAATTAAGATTCTCTGAAAATTGAAAGGCATTAGGCCTAATACATCGTCACAATGTGTTAAATGCTCAATGTTTTCGCATATAACCCAATTATTACATTTAAGATGTAATAATTGTAATAATAAATCTCATTTCGTGATCATGGTTTCCAGGGGAGGTTACTAGTGCTCGTATCTGTGCCAGAAACTAGCCACCAGAGGTCATGACTGTGGTACCAATGCTCACCTCGTTACCTGTATCTGTGGCAACTAGGCCTACTGAATAAGATAGATGGTCAGTAAATCTTCTGGAGGAGCTAGTGAATGAAGTGAATAACAAACCGGCACGACGAAGCGAATAGGTTTATATGTGAAAGTGCGTGCTGCTCAGACGACGAACGAAAAGAATCGTATACGTGCTCAGCAAATCTCAAACCAGTCAAATTAAATATAACTGCCATGGTTTGCATTAGAAGTACTATAAAGATCCAAAGATCTGTGGTTGCAGGTGTCTACCCCCCGACTGTGACACGGATGGCTGCGCCACAGCTCCGGGGGTGCGGTATGCATAGGAAAGATATTAATGAAGCTCCTGGGCGTGCTCGCTGTGTTGCAGGTTAACTTTGAGGGGGTTCGACATGTATAGTTGCGTACGAGCTTAATACTTCTCTGCTTGTTGCCTCCTTCTGCTTCTGCTAAAGATAAGTTAACTCGGGCAAGGCACCGTAATGATCTCATGTTTCATAATTAAAAGTAAACACGTATAATTGATTTACCAAAGTGAAATTCGTAATTTAAAAGGTGTCGAGAATAACTCCCCGACACGACTGATTGAAGCCAATTAGTTAGCAGATTAATTAAATGCAATCAAAGTTTTGGCAACTAAAGTTTTCTCATCCACAAGATGGAGCTATGAGCGGAATTATTACAGTGGCGTGCAACGTGTGTGTGTGTGTTTGAGAGCGCTAGAATAATTTGGCGCGTGCGCGCTTACACACTGGTTTTGTGAGGCTCGCTGAATGCCAATGGGCTGCCGAAGGCCCCTACGCACTGTGTCAAGCCCACAACACAGTTGGATTTTTCACTCTGACAGGATGGACATCTAAAGGTTAGGCTTCTACCCCCCACCACCCCTCCCTGAGAGGGAGGGCATGTACATGAATGGATAAGTTATGTTGCTTGCCTCTTGACTTGCTTTCGGATCAATGTAAGTATATTTTGGTCGGCACAGTCTATTATCTATCTATCTAACTACATCTGTCTACAGTTATTAATATATGTCTAATAGTAGCGTGTGTGACTTATACTGGCCAACACCATAAAATGCAAATTCTGACCCAGATATTCAACAGCCAGGAACCAGGAATACCCACCAAGCCTCAGCATATTCAGATGGATCAGCATTGGTATTTGTTTGGTGAGGAGTATGCACGATTGAAAGAGGTTGAGTGACAGTCTGTAGTTTCACCGTGAATACCAAGCCAGCCCATGCATCTTGATGGACTAGTGAACACAGTACCGATAAAGTAGGCCTATAGTGGATTAGAGAACACAATAGGCCGGCTGTATAGATACCTAGATCCTTCTTCTAATCTGAAAAAATAAGCAGACTGAACTAGTTTTCGTAAAAACATTATGCCACAAAAATGAAAGTGGAAAATGTGGACTACTGTTTTCTAAATACTACTGTTTTACTATTCAACCCTTAAAGATGCCAATTTGTCTGTCTTCTTCAAAAACAGTCTTTTTAAATGTACTATTTTTCCCTAGATATACTGCCTAGGCTAGAAAGTAAAGGCACAGTCCTTTTATTTGTGTTCAGAATTGCCCTTGTAACAAGCGTTATGAAAACAGTTTGTTCGATTTGAAACACTGAGTGTGTCCCCCCAGCACCCGAGTGCCTTGTAGCCTACTCCTCTCTACCCCCCCTAAAAAAGATGGGTGGTCAATAACACAACTGAGGAGTGTACCTACTTATTGAGAGCCTCTGCTTTGGTAAACATTTTTACTTACAATAAATGGGTGTAACACACAAATGTGGACCTGACAAACAGGTAGAATTCACTACGCCTAGGGCAGTTGCTGCTAGGTGCCAGCCTCATTTCCGAAATGTGCCAACAGCCACATCAAATGCATGCCACATGTTGTGAACAGCACCAAAGCACAGAACAAACAAACCCAGCCTCTATTTTCCATCTGCCAAAAAAAAAAAAAAAACCCATCAGAGCATCAAGCAACTGCAAGCTGTTTGGCTCATGGGGAAAGAAATGGGTTTTACACTTGAGAGAACACAGAACATAGTGTTGCTTTTTTTAATAGGATCCAGGACACGTGGTTCTTCTGGCTTCTTCTGGCAGGTAGACTGGTTTGTGACTGAAGGATGGAGGGGGGAGACTAGAGGCACGGGGGCTCGGGGGAGATTTGAAGAGCCTCGCATGCACACCAAGGAAGTGGAGAGGAGAAAGCGCTGCTACAACTGTCAGACACACGGACAAAGTACATCTGTTCTCCCCCGCCTCGCTTTTCAGATGTCACCCTCTAAAAATACAGCCCTCTAAAAACTACAACGCAAATGCCTCGCTCTCACTGTATTTCTCTCTGCTGTTGTCTACTTCTTGCTTTCTCTATATTTATGTCTCGCCGCGCGGACATGGTGTTAATCCACACCGACGTTCTGGATGAAATAGCCCTTGCTGGCTGTATTTAGCTAACCTTTAGATTTGTCTTTTTTTTTCTACCTCCATTTAAAATATAATACAAGGAAAGACATCATTCGAATTAGAAGTATGTTTTTGAGTTGCATAAAGGAACTCACTGGTCCAATGCCAACTAGGCCTACAAACCGATATCATTGGTTCATTGAATACAGCTACCAAATTGGATATTTTATCCCCGTCTACCTATAGACTTATATTGATGTAGGGAAGCTATATAATTTTTACTTTGTTTGTTTTGAGTACAGTTGGTAAGTAGATAATTACTTTTATAATTAATAATTGATTCCAAATTTAGGTAGTTTGTGGAAATAACCTTATTTCAGAAGAACTGCAAGAGTCAGAAGAACTTGGTGAACATGCCGAAAAGAGTTTTAGTTTGAAGGAACGGCAAAAGAAAAAAGTGAATACATATGGGGCAGGCGGTTGTTAAAGTGAATGGGTGTCTATACAGATCGAACATCATATATTCATAGTGAGGAGAAAGACTTTGCTGACCTGGCTAGGGGCACAAACGGCAAGATGGGCAGACAGGAATACAAGGAGTGTTTGGTGGAACAGCAGGTAATCAGCCCTGTGCACCATCAACAACACTGTTGAATGTGAGCATTTGTTGTTACCTTCCTTCACCACCACCCAAAATCCTGCGTATGTTTCAGCCTTGGGGAAACCAGCTAGCATAAACATAAACATTTCTCAATATTTCTATGGCTCACTGGCTTATTTTACGCCACTGATATTTGTAATGCGGATCAGGTTTTACAATTCAAAGAAAATATAGAAAACAGACACTCTACTTTTCAAAACTAAGTGCATGGGAAACTTTGTGTTGGCTGGAGGATGTTCAAATCCCCGGGCCAGGCCAAAGTTGCCCAGGCCGCATTGGATCATGATGCAGATAAAAGGGGGAGGGTGGGGGTGCGTTTTCCACTTGCATACACGCAGTGAGGCCAAGATGACCAGACTCTGTGCACTGCAGGGATCTGAGACGGGTGTGGAAATGGATTTCAGGAGTCAGGTGCATTTCAGGAGCATTGGGACAGAAATGGATGTACTGTAGCTAAAGGTAAGGAGCACAGTAGTTGGATCAAAGATGTTCAGAACATTAAAAACTGCTTTACCGCACCAAAAAGCCTCAGTAGACTACAATATAAACAAAGAGAATAACAATATTGAGAAAATAACCAAAAATGGGATTTATTTCTTTGTAATGTTTTTTTTAGGATATGTGTTGCTGCTTATTTCAAATGGTGCTCTTCACTAGCTGTAAAAGCTCCAGTGCTCTTAAGCTCGGTTATTGATCGCCGTGTCAAATCAAGTTTATTTTTACAGCCCTTGAGCACGGTTACGGTTCTCAAAGGGCAACATATTTTTTCCAGAAATACAGGAAACTTCACAGTGTTCCGCACCTCTCCACTTCTGTTCCCCGGTAGTGTCACCATGGTAACACCGTTGTCCCTGGGTCCCCCCCCAGCATGCGTTAACCTTACCTGTCACAGGGAGTTCTCGATTTGAGCTTCAGTTGGACACGCTGGATCAAAGTCACTACAATGAGTGAGGACCTGGAGTGTACTGTACGGTTCAATCAGCTAAATGGAAACCGTTGGTTGGAAGCAGCTCAAAGTCAGACCCTGACACACGTCTGAGAAATCGATCTGGTTGTGTCCAGCCAGAGCAGGTGAGGTGCTTACTGTCAAACCCCCGGCCTTTAGTTATCAATTAAATTCACTGAGCTATTAAAGATTGACTTGAAATAAGGTTTTTATTCACGTTTATGGAAAATGGAAATTAACATTTTGGTGACAAGGTAGGCTATAAGTAAGAAATGCCTTCAAGGTTTAAAGTGTAAAGTTCAAGGTTCTCTCCAAACCAACAGCATTACACTTAAATATGCAATTTATTTTGATTTCAAAAGTGATTCAACAAGCCTAACGCACCTCTATTAGAAATGGAAAATGATTAGCTGATTAAATTTGGCTTGGCACGTTGGAGTGATTGCAGAGATGCCTGGCGAGCATTTTACCTTCAACATTTTAGTTTCAACTAAGGCGACTTAATCCTATCTCATTTAAAACATCCTCCGTCCAATCAAAGCAACAGCAGTCGTTCCTCAGGTATAAAGCCCTGCATCGATTGCAGCATATCCCCTCGTTTGAAAATAATTAAATTTTCTAGATTTTATGTCACCTTGTTGGTTTCCTTGCTCTAAAGTGTTCCACGTTATGCTGCAGATGGTGGCTGACATCAAATTATGTATAGCGAGTATTTAGCGACATCTGAAGTTGAGTTATAGATATAGTGCGGAGTCATTAGCTTGTTTTTCTAAGCTGTATAAAAGGTACACGCCTCCATTTTTGTTTGGAACTGTGGTTGAAACCAGTGTTACAAAAATGTATATTTGATTGAAGTGTACTGTGTGGCGTGCATTCTTCTCTACTCCTCCCCCTATAGCGCACACCATCCTCTACTCAAATTGTGACTGCATTTACAGAACAGAAAACGTATCTCTTGGACCACACCAGACTAACAGTGACCTTTAGGCCTACACAATATGTTTGTACAGTCACAATCGCTATGCATAAATAAACAGTTAACGTGCACTTCTGCATGGGATTTTATCATAGTGATCTGTTTATCATTTCTGTATTCCCGACAGTTTTCAGTTTGCAACTGTTTTGCCCACCAATGGTTTATTAAATGTGAAATGGAATTAGAATTGTGTGTTGTGATCCTGCGCTGGGGCATTCAGATTGTAATGAGCCAATAGTGAGGAATATTGACGGAAGAGATTGCCTATTTCTTCCAGAGAATATTACATGATACATTAAATAGGCACTTGAGCTAATTCAATTTCATGCTTCTCTCTCAAGGAAATTAATAAAATATAAATTCAAATAGCCATGCCAAGATGAGTTTGGTGTTGTTTCGGTGTCATGGTTGTTGCTAGCATGTGGCTTAGCGGTAGGCTGAATGTAATGTAGAATAGCATGAGGGCTACTTCAGGATTTGAAGAGCCTAACATAACCTATAACCCAGACATGACTCAATTTGTTCAAAAAGCAAAAAGTTTCTTAGACATTTCTTATGAAAAGTCTATCCCCAGACAAAAAAACAAACAAACTTCACAGCCTGACTGCATTTACATTATACCCAGAGGGATTTTTCTAAATCAATCCTCATTCATTCAAGCCAGTAAAACCCAAGATACACGGTTGAAAAGGCCTTCCCTGGGAAAAATGTAATCAAAAGAGACGTTTGTCTTCCCCCTGGGTCAAAGTTGGTCTTTCTTTCCTCTGTTCTGCCTCATCATACAACAGCAGGGTTCAGAAGTCATACAGCCGGTATTGATCACATCCCTTCCGGCAGATGAATGGAACGGCCGCCATTGCCCTTTCATCTGTTGGAAGGACCTCGCAGGTTGTTGATAACGTCGAGCAAAAGAAATGAGGTAAAACCTTCGGTCTGCAGCGATGCCTGTTCTGCTGATTGCGCGCATCGACCAGCGGATTGCCGGCGACCTCTGACAATCATCTACCATCAATCGCGCTTTGGCCCAGCCAAATCGCAATGCGCAGAGAATCCTTCTACAGTGAGGTATGGGCAGCTGTCACCACGGTTAACGATTTTTGGGAAGGCCAGGCTCTTCCTTTAATAGGCAAAGAAGAGTGAGATCAATAGCCAATTTGATAGTGGAACTCTGGAATGGATCAAGGAAAATTCATTGCATTTTGCTGTTGTCACCGTGAAGAGCTCCAGTGTGGTACGAGAACATTCACTCAGAGGAAATGCAGTACAGGTCAAATCCAATGGTTCTGTGGTCTGCAATATAGCACTTGCTTGGTGTGCACTACAGAATAAATCACAAATCACAAATCGTTGTCCATAATATACATTGCATCTAAATTCTTTCATTTCTATGAGAAGTTAATTCTACGAGTTTGTTTTTCATTCTTGAAAAATATGGTTTTACGCTGATTGACGCAAAACCATAAATCATACAAATCTTAAAATATACTGTGTATTACCACAAATATATTATAATCAGGTTGAATTTTTAATTTTTTTCACCTCACTCCTCGGCTAGCACATTGAATATCAACGCCATCATCTTATGAAACGAGACATGGTTTCCCTCGCATTACTCTTCCATCAAAGCTTTTTTTTTACATTGTGAATAATAACTATGGCAGTTGGGACTAAAACGAACATAATTTAAGTCTGCGTGTGAATGGACACCGGTCTCTTGAGAATGTAATTGGTGCAGCTGCGGATTCAGTCACGAATACTGGAGGGCTCCTTTTCTCTCCATTCAAGGTTCATCATTATGATGTGACAATCCTCTGTTCTGCGGCATCGCTTTGCCATAGAAATGCATAATAGCTTGTTTCCATTAGAAGCAATTATGAGGAGGTGAACATTATCAGATTGACACACACACGCACGCGCGCACGCACGCACGCACGCACGCGCACACACACCGGGGGTTCTGCTTACAGCTTTAGCCCCAGACTTTCCTCGGGGCCTTCTGGCCTGACAGTAGCACCAAAGTTCTTATAGGCAAGTCTGGCCTCTCGGCATCCATCTTGGTAACGCCCGCGGGCAGGTATATCGGGCTAACAAGACCGGGCCCCTATCTAAATGAATGGGGAGAGAGCCACAACTGCACTTTTAATGGTTGCCGGGACATAAAAACTGCATGTATAGAATCACCAGTCAAATCTGATAAAAACCACTTAAAAGAGTTTGGTGACTATGGTGCTCTTCCAAAGGTAGGCTAATAACTATTTACCATAATATGCATGTCACAAGCCTAAAGCAGTATGCTGGTGTTCTGTCATCTGTCATTGGTTGGAAAGGCTTTCCTGTGGTTTTGTGTTGTTTTTCATTGTGCATGGTGCTACTGAAATGCCGTTGGTGTATTGGGTTGTGCACTTGTTGGACATAACATTATTGGACTTGCTTTAGAAGATGAATTGTGCTGAATTGTGTTGGTTAGTGGTGATGGTGCTGTTATCCTACTGAGGACATCATGATAGGGCCTGTTCGGTTGCAGGCTAGTGTTTCAGGATAGTCTAGTGGTCTAGGTGTTAGACTACCAGCCGGAAGGTCATGGGTTTGAGCCTCAGAGTTGGCCTACATGTAAGAATCATCCTTGAGCAAGATGCATAACCCTCATCTGCTCCATGTAATAGAACAATGTAAGTTGCTTTGGATAAAAGCGTCTGCTAATTGTTTCAATTCAATGTTATGGTGCCAGCTCACTGTTTATGTCATGTGCATGAAAAGGTGTGTGACTATAGGGGGAGGGGTAGAAGACTGGGAGCTCCCAGAGCTCCCAGTCTCCCAGTCTAATGCATTCATGTAGACTATCTGACTTTGACAAAGGGCTGCTAAGGTCAAAAACCACTTAAGGAGGCTGGTGAGAAGCTTTCTTTAGTGTTAAAACGTTTTATTGATTCAGAGTAATTGCTGCAGAGCTTCATACATACATCTGCATACGTAATAAGCACCAAGTCTTTTTGTGCTATACCTGGTGTAAAGCACTTTGGATTGCCTGTATGAATATGTGCTATTCAAACAAAAATGTGCATTACCTTGCCTTACCTTAGGCTTACCCTAGAGATAGATGGGAATGGAGATATGAAATAATGAAAAAGGAAAATAAAGAGAATATCAGTAAATTTTTTGAACTGTACAAAAACTCAATATAGGGCCCTTGCTAAAAGTAGTCTTTCATGAGGATTGGAGGCCAAAAAACAATTTTGCTCATGCACAGTATGCATGTTTACACTACATGTGGAATACTCCATATTGCCTGCCCACAACAGGAGCTTTTGTGGGTCCGCTTCCAACTATCCGTGCGAACCGGCCTTGTGTCATGTATCACGGTGGCATGTATTCAATGTTAAATAAGCTCATGATGGATGCCGGCAGAAGAATCTGGATGACGTTTTACGGTTCCTTCAGCGGAGAGAGGTTTGTTTTCCTCTCCTAAATCGATCCAATATTTCCATCTGTAATCCATCAACCAGCATCTTCTGCTATATCACACTGTAGATGTACACACACACACACTGCACGCACGCACTGTGTGAATATTTCTGCCGTAGATATTCACCAAAGTCATCAAACGGGCAAATATTAACTTCTCACACACACTGAACCTAATGGCTTCTAAAGACACGCCATCACTGATGTCATTAAATCCTCGGCGGAGATGAAATTCAGCGGGTTTCATTCCCCTCTGCCACTTGATACTCAGTTTACTGGCAACGCGAGCGGATTCATTTAAATATTTTTCAAATCAGTTGGAAATATGCTCATCATGCACCCCTGAGCTAATATAATATAAATGTTAATGAATATTTGTGCACCAAGCTGGGGAAGTGAACGCTAGCAATATGGAAAAGACTTACCAACTTTGGGATTTGAAATTGGATAGAGCATTTGTTTTTATTTTCCTAGTTGTCAGTGTTTGCAAAGATAACCATACAGGGGGAAATAGATAAATTAAGAAAATATGGTGGGAAGATGCTGCACGCAGCAAAAAATATTTATATTCTAAATTCCTGCGTTAATATTTGTGTTTACTTGGCCTGGGTCCAAAAGAACAATGCATGTTTGTGTTATGTTCAGATAATTCAAATATGCAAATCTGTGTGCAAACAGTGACAAATAGCTGGAAACTGACCAGACTATTTGACCACACTAGATTTATTCATACGCTATTTAATTTGAAACCCCTTCAGTACTAATGGCAACAACTAATGCTATTTTTAGACCGCCCTAACGCCAAATTACATTATGTCGTACAAGAAAAGCACCCAGCAACTGTCTTGGTCATTATGGCTTCGAAAGTCACTTAGGCACTCAAGATAGAATTTCAGTCAAGTAACTGTTCTATTCACCACTGTTTTACTTTCAGTTCAAGGGCCCCGTACTCAGACACATCTGTATAAATGGCATATTATCAGGGGTCAGCGAGTTTCTCCTCCACAGGTAAAATGGAAGCAGCTGCAGGCTATCGCACCATGGCGCCGGTGTGTGTGTGTGTGTGTGTGTGTGTGTGTGGGTGGGTGGACTTCGTACAGGAGCCTAATTGGCTGAAACTCAGACGCTGGCCCTCATTAACCACGCTGCGTTACCTTTTACTGTGGATAAATGGAGAGTTCAGAACCAGCCCTCTGTTGCTGCTTGGCTACCTTTACACTCTCTAATGGAGGGAAGAGACATATGGACACCTTGCCTGCACTAGTCTAATGAGAAGAGCATCTCTACAGACTCCCGTGTTGACCTTTGTCACAGAGGCAGTGGCAATAATCGCAAGTTTAGCCGTTGGGGCCTGATTTGTCAAAGTCACCAGTGCAATCCGTTTGAGGTTTTAGAGCAGACTTACTATGATTACGGGGAGGAATCCTTTGAGATAGAAATGTGGGGCTGCGTATCTCGAGACACCTTCTCCCATGTTTACTCTCTGCATTTTATGCCTATTTGTCTGATCACTATTCCTAGTCGCATTTTGGAGGCTTTATTCAAGTGAAATTATGGATCAAAGTGCTTTAGTTAAACATCTGTGTCCAATTCAACTGACAGAGGAAGAAATTAAACCGAACTACCCCAGACTAAGGTTGTAACTTTTTTTATGTTTCGGATGGTTTGGCTAATCAACTGTATCAAGAGCGATTTCATTCAGACATGGTCTGTGCTTTGCTATTCACTGTTGGTGACCTACTTTTAAAAGCTATTAGTGGGGGGAAGTGACCGTCACAAGTACAGTTTTAGGATCAGCTTGGAGGCAGAGACTGTAGTTTATGAGCGCGCGTGTGTGTGTGTGTGCGTGCGCTCACGCACGTGGTACACAACACCACAAAATGGCAGGCACGTGTGATGGAATTACTGTTGACTATCCATCCTCTTTAGTGTCTGGTTTGATATTTGGTTTGCTAAACTGGCAGACTACTGAAAGGCTGTGGTTCACATAAAAAAACAGAATTTCAAAGACAATAGTAAAATGCTGCATCCTTATCCATAAATCATAATTAAACAAGACGGCTCAATTAAGCCAGCATTTTGATGAATGAAGGAGAACTGCAGGCAGGTCTTAATGATCTAAAGATTTAGAGATGTAAGTAATTACCATGCACTGCCTCGTGTAATCAAGATTTGTTAAACAATGAAGTTGTCTTTCAGACCACATTTATTCGTAAAGGAAAGTCTCTAGCATTTTCAAACAGTTGACCGATTAGATATGACACAGCAATTTATTTAATATAAACACAAAGGTATCGACAATGTTGTATTTGTAGGTTTCTGTAGCCTTACAACAGCTAAAATGTACGGACTTATGCATCAAATTAAAATACAAAGATACAGTAAACATGCCTTCGATAAAAATATCTTACAAAAAAAATTGTACATTTCTATACAGCAGTTGTCAGTTACACAGCGCTACACGAGCCCCCAGGTAAATCTCCCATTAATCTGAACCATACTGTAAGGGATCAAATGCAGATATGCCATCTATAATTGTCCCCTATAATTTGAAGGTAATCTTGAAATCATAAACACTTTAGTAACCTCAGATAACTTTTTATGTTTTTAATATGACGCTTCACACTATATACAAGGTAAACATGAGTCAGGGCCGAACTTAAAACGTTCTCAAGTGACCTGTTAAAATTACAACAATTATAAGCCATTTGATTTTAGTTTTGCAAAATATTTGACACATTACCATATTGTTCATAAATAACAAGATATTTAGCAAAGAAAGAGAAACAGAGCAATCATCTTTTCAAATATTGTTTGGTATAAAAAAAATAGTATATTACCACATTTAATTGGAATGAGGTGCAGGAAAACCAATTTTGAGAAGATTGCGGCACCAAATTAGTGTGTGAATTCGATTGTGACATAGGAAAGCTTGTGCAACATTTTCTCCCCTTCATTCAACTCTGCATTAAAACCATCAACAGTATTGAGTCGATATTGAGTTGTTAAGTATCAGCACAGAAAAACCAACGCAAAAAACAAACTTGATGTGAGCAATGAATTAATAAACCAGCAGTGGAACAGTTTGACATCCAATCAGTGCAATGCCTCAGAAGTAACATAATTAATAATCACAGCAACACATTAATAATCAAATTAAGCATAACAAGGGGCAACACAAGCCACCATGTAGGGTGAGTTTTCCATTTGTATGCTCGGAAGCTTTTTAAAAAGCCTTCCTGCATCGCTTTGGTGCAAGGGCCTGAATTATACAACCTCCTCCACCTCTCCCCCTCCCTGCCCAAACACGGGGTCCCATCAATGCAGAGGTGGGTGGGAAGGGAGAGAGAGGGGGAGAGAGGGAGAGAGATTTTGGCTCTGTCACAGCAGCAGCCCATGGGGACGGGGCAGGTACCGAGAGGCGGGGGGCACTGCTCCAATGGCAGGAGGCATGGACCAGCCCTGGCAGGCAAGCATGCAGGAAGCCCTCTCTGCATATTGAGTCTTGGAGTGTATACTGTACGCTGGAACAGCCCCACAGGGCAGTCCAGCGGTACATGGAGAAGCTGGATAAAGTTTTGCTCACAGCTCTTGGCTCAGGGTTGGCTCAAGTCCCCAGAAAACAGCTAGCACATTTTATGCTGTTTCTTCCCTGCTCAGACAGCCGTCTATTGTATGTATTCCTGTTTTTTTTGTTTTTTTTACTCACAACAGACTGTGTTGAAAGCAAACATACACAACAAATTACATTTTATAAGCATCAACAATTAAATCTCTTTTAATCAACATAGTTTAGATATGATTTCTCACTTTTTATAATTGTAAACACTATTCACGTGGTGTGTGCGTTGGCTGTGGGGGGAGGGGTAGAGATGGGTGTGGGTTTTGAGTTGCAAACAAAAATGTCTCTGTAATAATTTCAATCCCGGACATAAACAGGGGAGTGTACCTTTTTTAATAAAAATAGAAAAAAAGTACTTTATATTTTTTATTTACTCTTTCAGGAACAGGAGTAGTGGATGTTGTCAGTTTATTGCAACACAATGTCAGATGTCAAGAATACAAGAATATCCCATGAACCAAAGTCAATGCTTTACAATGGGGGGGGGGGGGGGGGGGGAT
>JAODLI010008638.1:0-26757 GCA_027575585.1 Percopsis omiscomaycus | reverse complement strand
AAAAAACACACATCTTGTGGTGGTGGTGGCGTGGGGGGGGGGGGGGCGTATTGTCAGAAGATGCCCATTCTCTATCTGTATGATATAAATGGTTCATATTAAGACCTAACTAAGACTTAAGTCTCATAAATAAATGAGACCTAAGTCTTATTTATTTTTTCCCCAAATACTGTCTCTGCAATCATTTTGTATGGACAGATGCACATACAAACTGTGAATATCTCACTGCACTTCATTTCTATTATCTTTACCTGTGGAGGGAAATGTAGATAATGTGATTATAGATGGTATCGTAAGAACAGGAAATGTACACAATATATATTTTTTAATGTATGTGGACATTGCCACTAAGAAAAATTATATCTATTAAGAAGTCTGTGACCCATCATGCTTTGCTATGGCAAGAGGACGGGTGGGGAAACAGATGGTGTAACGTTTGATGGATGAATGAATGTGGCTGCCTGTCAAAGAGACTACCAAGGTGGGCACATGGGCTCCCGCTGGGAACCCTCCACTCAACATTGTATGCTAAGACGATCTCTCCATGTAAAAGCTCAGCTCCGCCACGTATGTGACTTGTGTTAAGATTGGCACACGTGGTGAGAGAACAAGGTACTGCATCACATTGACACAGCGAATGTCATCTTGAAAACTGAGAGGTGTGTTGAAGCTGGACCTACATAACTGTATTACACAGTTGTCACAAACTCATTGTCAGAACCGTACAATTTACAGACAAATGTTGACAAACAAAATAACAAATCACAATGTCAACTGCAGAAAATGTGTATTTTCATGTATTTTTATGTAAATCATAAAATAGGCATCAGAGGGAATTTAAGGACCTAACTGTCATGAAATTCACTATGAAAAATTAAAAAATCCACTCATCTAGATGTTTTTTTTCCGTTTTTGAAAGATTTTTTTAACAAATGCAGAGTCACATTACACTTAGATATATAGTTGAATATCTGGTTCCTCTATTCAACAATCTGGCCTTCATCAGAACATTTCTGCAAAATTAATTTTTCCTATGGAAACTCATAAACAACCATTTAGCGTGCTATCGGTGTCAAAGAGATCAGTTTGCTTCTCCTATCTCTGTGCCACCCACCTGTCTCAGTGGCCATGTTTTGATTTGTTGTGTGAGCTGTAAATCAACACATGGTTTGTCCTCTGTTGCTGTACAATTGCTAGCGTTTCTATGTTTTAAGGTCATGTCAGTCTTAATGCCATATAGAGGGTTAGAGTGAGGCAGGCTGGTATGGTAATGGTCTCATAAGACTCAAGACTCAGTGCGGTCTAACTTTTAATTTACTTTCAATCAACTGAAATGGCAGAGGACTAAAACGTCCAATTACAAAACAGTGAGAAGTTGGGTTGTGGGTTGGACAATGTTCACATGGCTAATAACAATAAAGAAATTGTTTGTGCTTTACTGCGGCAGGAGATTTGTGAAGCTGTAGATTATTGTGTTAATAAAGATGCACATGTGCATCTTTTTTCGTTTTTGTGAACCGTTTCAGAAATTAAGCTTTCTCACTCAAATAAGTGCTGGTTGGCGGATCAGATACACGCCAAATTTAACACTGACTCATAAAACTTTTAATTCACCGTCTATTATGTGTGTGTGTGACGGTATTTCCATTCCCAAAGTAACTACCCGGTTTGCTGCTCACCTGTGTCAAACTCACTCCTGTTTTGATTCATGCATGCTGTGGCAAACGATCAGCGACGGGTTCGACTGAACCAACTCAAAGGGTGGTCCAAAAGTGTCTGATTTATTTTATTATTTGATTTTGTAAGTTGCTGAAAATAGAAAAGCTGATCATTGATATAGACTGCTTAATTATAATCACCCTATTGCAGGGACTGTATGTGTGGGGTAGCAAAACCATAAATTTGCTCCTCCAAATTGAATAATGCGGGTGCATTTGGTCAGGCGCCCATGCCTGTACCAAGTAAGGATATGTCCAGAATATAGTTCCATCATATTCCGATTTTGAATTTTATGCATTTCATTATCAGGTGAATGAAGCTAGTAATGAATGTGACTTTTACTTGTATTAAATAGTGATGACGACAAATACTGTCACAACCACATATAAAACACCATAACAGGTTCCATGCAACGCTCCCCTGAAACACAACAAACGTCATTGAAAGTCGTTGCGTGTTCACAAAAACATCACAAACGTTCCGTCTACTGAAATCAGTGTGACCATAATGCAAACACACATACTGTAAGTCTGTTGTATGTGCTGGGTGAGCAGTTTTCACTGAAATGGCGTCCATTTTGACAGTTCTTCTAATACATCATTGCTGTGAGGTGACCAACTTGTGGGCCGCATGTCAGATGTGACATGTCATTTACTGCAAATAAAGACAACACTCCATATGGAGGTGGATTCTGAAGGAGTGTTCTTGCGGGAGAGGGGGCACTGCTGTCAGGTGCTGAGGACAGTCAGAAATCCGTAATGTCAATATACAGTACTGTAGTGTAACTTGAATGTGACTTATCCACCTCTCCAGTAAAACTGATTATTGCTGTCAAAAATCATATCAGGGATGCCATACAATGTGTGCATGAATGCATGTGTATCTGTGTGTGAGAGGGAGTAGACCCAGTATGTGTCCATGTATTTGTGTATCTAAAAGTTGTTGTAAAATTACAGTAAGACATGGCCTTGCAGTATACAGTCATATTGACAGAGGACAGATAGGTCATATTGCATCTTTAAGCTACATTTGACAGCATACAGTATGTGATTTCTCTAAAATGGGAGAAAATGTTTAATGTAGGCAATTCATTTGACCATTTTTTATGTACTGTAGGTATTGTAATGCATTTGACAAATCCTTTCACATTATAGCAATAGGGCATTGCTGTAGGTAGTTATATTTTAAATGAATTTACTCTGAACATGTAGAAATACATATCAGCGTAATATTCAACAAAAAAATTAAATGATCTATTTAGATCAGAATGAATTACTCAATGCATTTGGTTTAAAACCGCTGAGAAATGGTTCTATTGAGCTCATGGTGTGGAGGATTTCACATGCGGTTTAGAGAACGTTTATAGTCGTTGGTTTAATGTGCAATTGAGGATGAACTGTAAAAGTGACTTCTAGAACATTGCAAATGTTAGAGAGGAAACATGTCGTTCACTTCAAACGGTTTGATCACATTAGCAGTGTTTATGCGAACTGAACACAGCCTACACTGACCTAAAATACACTTTACTGTTAAATCAAAAACTAAGATGCTTAAAACTATTGAAGAAATATACTACTAATTTCACTAATATGTTCCAATTTAAGGTGTGCTCATGAGTGAAATAATTTAACTGATTAGCTGGATTCAAATCCGGCATAATTATGGTTCTCCATGGCCCATGGTTGTTTACCAGTGATGTAAAGTATTCACATCTTATTTGCCTTTGTAAATCACAACTTCACAAATGACATGAGAAATGTAATTTCCATGAAGTCTACCCAAAGAGAATGTGATGATGGTGATGATGCTCACATGCATTCTCAAGGCAATTATGGGAATCTGATCTAAAGGTCACCATCAAAGCCATAAGAAGTCCAATTCAGCCACAAAGCAGTCCTAATATAGATTGTACTGCAAATCCCCCTATCAGCGCTCTTACTATAACACCTGCTTATCTTATCGCTCAGAAGTGGAAGCAGGGAATTCCCCTTACTTAAGTTTTCTATATTAAATGACAATTAAATAAAAAGAAAAACTTTTAGTATTCATGTGACAGTTGACGGTGAAAGGCAACCTGTGCTTGCATATGGACTCAGAAATTGGGGCTGGTCTCCGTGTTTTGGGTCAGTGGCTATCTGGGACAACCCCCTGCTGTGTGAAGCTGGGACCACACACATTGCTGCACCAGCCTGATAAAAGGCTCAAGATCTGACCACCAACAGGAAGCCAAGTGTGTGCGGTCTAAAAACAGCCACATGCATTCTGGTAGTCAGAATCATCTGTCCTCCACTTTGGTGCAATAGGATTTCACGAGGACACTGATATGATGGTCACTTCTCTTGGTTTCACCTTCTAAAATGAGACAGGGATTTCATTCCTATATGAGAATTTTTTTTTAAATCTAATGCTGAATCAAATGTATTAGCTATCATAAGACATTTTCCAACAAAATAAGGGCAAAATATTTTGAGAAGGTATACTGTAGGTTTAATCATTCTGTTTTTCCGGAATGACGAACAAACATTTAATATATTATTCATTTACCAGAAGGCCTAGTGGATGAAAGTAGATAAATATGAAGATAATTAACACCTGCAGCATATCACAGTGTAAGATGCTGCAAACTAACTCAGATGTGTTTTCGAATTCTGTTGGCGTGTATGATTCTGTCAACCAGTGATGAGCAAACGATTGATGCAGTGTTTCTGATAACAATATTTTGCACCACCTATGGCCAGCAGATTTGAAAATTGATCATTACCAGTGACAGCTATGTACAAAACCAACAGTCAAAACTGTGGCAAGATAATTACCGTGCGCTGAAAACAACAGTACTAGTTGACCTGAAAGCACGCAGGCACATGTAAACTTTGTAAAACCAACCAACGATTTGGCTGGATCCAGAAAGACTTTGAAGCAAAGGTAAGCACCTAATCATCTGTGTAGAGCACATGTAGGAGAACCTGGGGCAGAGTACAACATTCAGGGAGAGAAACGCAAAGACAGACAGATTTGTGTTATATCATAGTATTGCTTGCTAGATGCAAACTTACATTGGGTAAATGTGTCCTTGCCACCTTTTTAAAGAGGAAGAAAGGAGGATAGCACAATAATTGTTATAGAGGATTTTTGTTAGTGGGATTGGTGTAATGAGGTAGAAAGATCAATGGCCGAGGTACCTAGGTGGATTTTGAAGAGGTAGGATTTTAGTCTGTTGATCGGTAGTGATTCTGCTGTTCTGACCGCTGTAGGAAGCTCATTCCACCATTGCAGCGCCAGGACAGAGAAGAGTCTGGACTGGGCTGCGCGACGTAGCGATGGAAGTGCCAGCCTGCCAGCTTAGGTGATAGATCTTAGTGCTCTGGCTGTGGCTTGGAATCTTACCATAGCTTGGAGGTAGAGCGGAGCACTTCCTTTTGCTGCTTTGTAGGCCAACACTAATGTCTTGAATTGGATGCGGGCTGAGACAGGGAGCCATTGAAGGTTTCGGAAGACAACTCTGAGACTCTTTTCAGTTGGACAGGAGGACGTGGTGGTGTTCTCAAGGGTAATTGATAGGTCCATTTGAGGACAGTCTATTGCCGGAAGGTAGAGTAGCTGTCTTTTCAAGGTTGAGCTTGAGGTGATGCGAAGGCATCCAATCAGTCAATGTCAGCGAGACATTTAGAGATTCTAGTTGAGATCTGCGTGTCAGATGGAGGTAATGAGTTGGGTAGAGTTGGGTGTCGTCGACATAGCAGTGGTAGGAGAATCCATGAGAAGGGATTACAGAGCTAAGAGATCTAGTGTACAGTGAGAAGAGTAAGGGTTCCAGCACAGATCCCTGTGGAACCCCAGTGTTGAGCGGGAAGGGTTTGGACAGTTGTCCAGTTGTTCCAGAGGACTTGATAGGAGCGATCTGTCAGATAGGACTCAAACCAGGAGAGCGCTGAGTTGGCGATGCCGAACTCAGCAAGGGTCGATAGAAGGGCCTGGTGGTTTACTGTGTTGAAGTCTAGCAGAATGAGGACTGAGGAGAGGGAGGAGGTTTTAGCAGTGTGCAGGGCTTCTGTCACCATGAGAACTGTTTCAGTGGAGTGAGCAGCCTTGAACCCAGATGGTGGGGGTCCAGGAGGTTGTGTTGTGAGAGGTAGGAGGACAGTTGGTTTGAGACTGCGCGTTCGAGTGTTTTGGATAGGAAAGAAAGGAGAGATACTGTAGTTACTGTGATCTGTAGTTATGAGGTGCGGATGCATCCAGGGTTGGTTTCTTGAGTAGCGGTCTAACTCTAGGCAGCTGGGACCGAGCCTGTGGTCAGGGAGGAATTGATCAGGGAGGTGAGGAATGGTAGGATGTCATTTGAGATGGCTTGGAGAAGAGATGTAGGGATAGGGTCGAGAGGGCAGGTAGTGGCCCAGTTGAATATAATCAGTGTTTTGTTTATTGATCTGATGGAAATATATAATCCCAAACATCATTATGCTCCAAAGTGCCTAAACATAATCCAGTGCATTTAAAGCAAACAAAATGCAATTTTCTCCCCTGACAAATTACAGGGCTTTTGAAATCATTTAATACGTTTATGTTGTTTAATGTTGCGCTGTGTGGCATGTCCCAGTAATAATATTTTGTACAATCTCTAAGAAAACAAAGTGATCATTTGGAGAAATTGGACATCACAGTTCTAGAGTGTGGCCACAAGCCCCACCCATCCGGGACAACAATATGATCAAATCCAATACTGACAATGACCATATGTCAAAAAAAAAAAGGTTGGACAGCAAAGTTAGGATTTTCACATTTAATAATAGACAAAAATGTTCTGTCATTCTATGTACATTGGTAATTACAAGTTCAGTAAGCTATTATCCTCAAGTTTTACACAGATTCATCAGCTTCTATCGTTTGTTCACCTTTACACGGCTGCCTTACATATAAAATAAGCTATGTACTCACATTTTAAAAGCCTTTGAGTTTCGCCATACATGATTTTTTCAAAACCATTCAACAAATGTCATTCACAATATTTTCTCATTATTTACAAAAACAAGAGCATTTCTGCTAAATTATACATATTAACAACCTAATTCCTCATTGTGTGTGTGTATATATATATATATATATAATGCCGCTATACAAAAAAAGAAACAGATGGAAAGATAGAGGTGTAACTCTTTTACAACTATTACATAATTCCTATTCCAGTCTACTAACCCGTTTACTAATCTGCTAAGAATGTAGTGCAAGTATATTACTGCATGTTGTAAAAATGCACATAGTTTCAAAGGTTGTGGTAGATTTTTGCCTTAGGTATTTATATAACCATATCCTATTGAGTAATAATACCCTGGATAGCACAGAGGAATAAGGCAAATGTTAAGTGATTGGTTGCCTAGAAGACTTTGAGGCTTGAAGGAATCACCTTTGTCTGGACTAGTGAGAAGGTTTTACACACCTCCTGCTGCTGCAATTTTTTCATTTCAAAATACATTTTCCCCAATGTTTCCCATAGTCTGTGGACTGAGCTGAAATAATCTGACCGGTGAAGAACGCACACTGATGGTGGAAGGGCTGTACACAACTGTTTGCCAAAGTATTTGGCTAATGCTAATCTAAAAAATTTGATCTTGTTTCCCAGACAGCCAAGCCATTTAGAACCACCTGTGTAGTTACTGTAAACCATGAAGAATATAACAATAAAAAGGACATATACTCAGCAAGTCATGAAAGAGTAAAACCACTGGCCTTATGTTTCCTAAATGTAGCAATGAACCAAACCCGTTGACCAATGGATGTGTACTTTGGCCTTCCTAGTGTTAATACTCGCTGAAGTTAACCTCAACACAACAAATTCTCTAAAAGTTAACAGTAGGACAGGACAGTATCATGTGTGCAGCTGACACCATACCCTCACAGTACAAGAAATCGAATTAGGTCATTTAGCAGATGCTTTTATCCAAAGCGACTTACAATTACACGGAGCAGATAGGGGTTAGGCATCTTGCTCAAGGATGCTTACAGGTAGGCCAGCTCTGTGGTTCGAACCCATGACCTTCCGACTGGGAGTCCAACACCCAGACCACTAGACTACCCTGACCTACAGTAAACACATCCCACACACTGGGTGTGGGCTGTGTTGCATATTCCAGTTCACCGCAGGACTGTATCCCTATAAAAGTCCGCAAAATCATGGTGTCTGACCTCCAGGATAGAAAAGCTGTTGCTGGGCCTTATGTGTGCATTTTAGTAATTTAAAGACCATTTTCACCTCAGTGTAGTCCATATTTGACTTGTAGCCCATTCACCGTTATGTTGGACTCAAGTCTCTTGTGTACTCATGCTTGTCAATATTACTTAGTATAACTTTATATTAAGTAAAGTGGCTCAAGGAAAACAGCATCTAAAGATACAATTGTACTTTGCCAGAATCAAACATGTTCCCTATAAGTTTCAGCACTGGGATGGATCTGCCGCCTGGTAGCTGTGCCTTGTCTCACTCCACACAGAGTGAAATGTTGTGTTTGGTTTAGATTAACACCACTGTGTCCTACAATGTCATCCCGGCTACAGATCTCATTATACATTCATTTATGAACAATCTTCAACCACTGTGGCATTATTAATACAGTACAATTACATCAACTGTGTTTCATCCCCAAACAAGAAACCCATTATTTCAAACCAGGTGACATCTACTACAACACAAATCCAGGCTTGACAGATGAAAAAGTTAAATTAAATTACAATGATTTCACTCTTCTTACAGAACAGAAGCCAGTTAAAAGATGCACATTTTCAAATAAGAACATGATTTTATAAATAAATTGTAAAATAGATGGTTAAATGGATTTCTTCATGTTTATGGTAGGTCAGAATGACAAAATTAAGCCATTTGTTTAAATCTGCAGGGTGTGCCAGAGGGGTGGAGTTTAATAAATCTGGACAGATGAGTTGAGTTTGACCCATGTTAGGTTTCGAGACAAAGTGAATTGAGGGCAATAACAGTCTTTACCAGGGCAGGAAACACATGCTTTTTTTGTCCACCGGCCAAAGAGGCTTGAACATTTTGAAATGACTGGACAAATTAAAATTAAAATCTCATTTAATCTCCTTTGTTTCTCAGCAGGACAGAATTCATACATCGTGTCTTGCATCAGGCCTGAATAAGTGTAGTTGCAGAACAACCAAGACAGATGAAACTCTCTTCATTCTATTCGATAAAGTCGGAACAGCTGACTCCACCACACAGCGGGGTTGGTCACAGTTTTTCTGAATGGAGACAGAAACCCGGCTCACTATAATTACAGAATGTCAACTTTGTTCATGCTGCGTGTGACCTTTGCATTGTGCTAAAAGTGTGCCCTTTAACCAGCCACCGAGCAGTTTAGTGTGCTGAACGCGCAAAAACCCAGAGCCCTTTGCGATGAGCTCTTTTGGGCAAGATGCGTGTTATTAAATTGTTCTATTGCTTCTCTGAGGGTGGCCAGTTAATAACTTTGCAATGCTTGAGGAGGGGTGGGGGAGGGTACATAACTAAGCCTTCACTTATGACCTACAGGACTTGCCTGCTTAATGCCGGTGCAGTACAAAGCCAGTGTATCCTTAGACTGCCATCTGAACACCAATACAAGCCTGCTGTGATTTTCATGTTTATTATTAAGAAAAGAAAAAAAGCTCTGTAAAGCAAAGCTAAAAGCTAAGCTTTAAGGAGGCTGCTGCACGCTTTCACCACCCAGCACCTCTTACTGTATAAGAATTACTTATACAATTTCAGTAAGTAATGGCTCTGTCTTGAAAAAACGGCAGTCCATTTGTGGGCATCAGTGTGTGCCTCCTGTTTTTCAGTTGGCGCCTTCGCACGCCTGTTTCCTGACTACAAGAAGACGTCGCTGGAAAAAGGGCTGGCAATTTCAGATTAGGGTTACAAAGCGGGCAGGTAAATCAGATATTATGGAGTGGAAAAAGGAATGAGGTAGGAAATACTCGCACATAGAACACATAATGGGCAAAGAATTCTGTGAGACACTGTAATTGCAATATTCCGAGAAAAAGCCAGGCTTTATATTTTATATAGTTTAGCTGAGTGGTAAGTGTGGTAAAGTTTATCAGGTATGTTCAATAGAGATGCCGATATGTCAAAATAAATCTCCTTTGACCCTCCTGGCGTGTGCGGCGAGTGCACCATGTTCCAGGTTGTTTAACTGGACCGCTTAAATGTTTGCTGCTAGCATTTCTGCTGTGTTGCTGTCACAATAGGAGCACCAACGTCACAGCTGCACGGGCTGATTGGCTAGCGTAGCGTCCGATAGCTCAGGGCCATGAAACAATCGCTATTGAATGGTACGGAAAGCTTAGCATTCGCTGACATGAGAGCAACAATTAGAGGCGATGGATTTCTCAGGCAATGATCACAAAGGGTTCCAGTCCCAGCGCGATTCACCAACATCACCCCCACCTCCCAAAACACTGCCACCTTTGAGCCATTGCCTGTCTCCTCTCATGCTTATCAGCCTAATCATTGCAGTCAATAAGATAGCAAATCAATAGAAAGTGTGTTCCACATGAGCTGGAGCACAATGCAACACACAGCACTGCTAAAGCGACAACACTGTGCTAAGCGCTGTCAAAGTGCTCTGTGTGTGTTTGTGTGTCTTGGCTCTCACTGTGGTTGGAAGAGTAATTAGCTGGAAACATTTCAATCAGTGCTGGGTTGCTATCCAGCCGGCACCACTGTGATTTTTCAATGGTGCTGTAAACTCTATTTCAGCAACAGACTCTGTCCCGGGCCTTCCAGAGAGAAACTGAAGAGGCACTGGGCCAGACACCCATATAGCTAGACAGACAGACAGACGAGGCTCTAGACAGGCCACAGAGACCTATTAGAAATGTCACAGGCTCTTCACAGGGGCTATGGTAGCGCAGGCACACTGTATAGTACAGCAAATCCTCAAAGCTAGACCTAGAGCGCCGTTAGCTAGCATAAGGGCTAAACTTAACAGGAGTAGTACAGCTGTCGGTGCAAAACAACGAACACGGTAGCAACAGATTACAAATGGGCTCAGGGACTGCAGTTATTTGTGTGTGTGCGTTTTCCTTTTGTGCGAATATGTAGTGTACAAATGAAAGCAGAATTTGTTCCTGTGCCAAACAAAACAAAAACCATTATTAATAACTAAGTACAACATGACTGGAGAAGGTTTGAGGAGTCTCTTGATTGGTCAAGGAAATTACATGATGGAAATGTCTTCTAGCAGCAAGCCGCGGCCGCCTCAATGCTAGCAAGGCGCTGCCGGACAATGTCAGAGATTCTTTTGTTTGTTGATTAAATGTTTTTGCTTCTTTTTCTATGTGGGGATGTGATGGGAAGGGTCCCTCCCTGTTCCTTACAGTTCTTGGGGCCCCAGAGTCCCTTGGAAGGAAGGGAAGGGAGGGGGTAGATTCAATTTGTCCGCCAAAATGGCTGCACTCTTTTTCACCTCCCTCCCCCTTGTAGCTCAAATGCTGAGTCCAAGAAAACACCTCTCTGGGAGGGGTCTCCAAAAGAGGAGTTGAGGCAGCCAGGGAGGGGCTTGTAGGTGGGATAATGCAGGGGTGGGGTGTGGTCAGATGCAGGTGGAAGGCTGGGCTGCAGGCTGCTGCTTGCGGCTCCTGAGGCCTCCTGACTTCTCCTTGTAGCCCAAACACATCTGCTGAGACACGTCCACCAGTGCGCTGGCCACGGCTAGACCTGTGCACACACACACAGACACACACACACAATTTGGTTATAACATGGTCATTTCTAATAACGGGAGTCAATTATTGTTCGATACACACATGCATGCGCTTAGACAGGCGTCCACCCATTCAGGTTAAAAGCGATAATTTCCAACATCTGCTCCACCTACAGATTGGTTTTATAGCGATTTTACTGACATCTTATCTAATAGAAAGAAGCTCTTTGTCTTGCTCAAGGCTACTACAGCAGGACACATGACTAGCAGGTCGTGACACTGGGAAAAAGGCGCTTGGTAATGACTGAACCTTTCTACTGAGCATAATACGCAGGTGGTGATGTCAACCCCTGTGGAAGCAGGCAATCATCAACTTATAACACACTTCATTAATACTTATTAATACTCTCTCAGCTGTGAAATTCCAAGAAACTCAATTTTCCATCTCCGGTGCTGGCTGCATTTATTCTGTTCAAATGTGAAGAGCAGTTAGCTAAACAACAAACCCTGGGGAAGACGCTGTACTTTAGAACACATCTCCACCAATCACAGAAGCCGATGCTCTCAGAGTGCCAAGCTGAGCCCATTTGCGTGCTCCTTAATCCAAACGTATGGGCAGAATGGTTCAAAGCACCCAAATGCTAATCAGAGATAATCTGCAATCAGGCGATCTAGCTCCTCTAGGCCAGGGGTTTCCAACTTTTTTCATCCCATGGACCACCTAATTAATATGAATCTTTTACAAAGCATATATTTAATTAAATAGCCTACTACAATCGTAAGAGTTAACTGCAACAAGGAAAATGAACAACTGGCAGTGCTAGTAGTTAGGCTCTAAAATACATGACAGGTAAAACTTTACTGAAAAAAGTTATCAGTGAAACCAGTGTTTTAACTGGGCTGGAGACAGGTTTATAAACATTTTCTCAATCCGATCTGATCCGATTCATGAATAAATATATGTTGGTATTATTTAATGATCTGAACTTTTATTTTGAAGTAAAAACTCTAGATACGCTACTACTACCAAGAAGGATATGCGTGATGGTGTATTATCTTATGTTTTCATCGTGCTCTTTTGCTACGAGTTTCATTGAAGGTTTTTCTACCGTTCAATGCTTCTGTGTCACGTTATTAAAGCTTACGCTACAAACTTGTAGATGATCGCAAACATTGTTATAAAGCTCTAGTATAGCCATGTAAAGCTCTAGTATAGCCATGTCTGAAATGTAGCGTTATGACATGGGAAGGTAGACATACAGTGGCTCCATAAGCCGCGAAAGTCTACGTTCTCTACCACTGAAATTGGCTGGTCATCCAAAGAAATAAATTACATTTTTCTGTTATTTTCCTCGCCTTATCACTGTCTCGACTAAGTTTCTCTTGTCTTTTCAAGGCACTCGCCTGTGATAGCTGCGTCTGTGCTTTCTTCGTCTGAGTAAGCTTTGCATTGCAGGTAGCTTTTGGGCTGCTTTGAGTTTCCAATTTAAAGAATTTCCACACGGCTACCATCTCGATAGTTCGTGGTTTCAAGCTATGCTATGCGTTATTGCCGTATGTAGTAGGCTAGGGCATGTCCATTATTCTTTCTGGCAGACAAGGCATGTTTAGTGCATTGCTGCCTCTATGAGGTCTCTACGGTATAGTCAAAATCCATTCCGTAGGGAAAATCATACCGGTGTACTTTATATATACTCTATATTTTATAAAGAAAAGAATTGCCATCGTTTTAATATTTACGCGGACCACATGCAGTACCTCCACGGACCACAGGTTGAATATTGCTGCTCTAGGCCATTCCAGGAGTTGGTACTGAACAGTAAATAATGTATGGCAAGGCTTTAATACTGGGGATACTGGGGTAGCCCCAGACTCAACACAACCCTGAGGGGAGTTCAATGGGGAAAACGTGGATTTTGTTAAGACAAAAGGACTGTCTCCTAATTAATAAAGCCCTGCGGCACCTCAGGGGTCTGGGGACCTCAATGGTGGGAAGGAAAGAGAGAATATAAAAAGAGGAAAGAGGGAACGCAAGGCGCCTAATCCTCAGAGAAAGTAGAGGGTGGAGAGAAACGGAAGAGAAAATGTAAAGCAGAGGTCTAGAGAAAGTCTAGATGTATGACAGATTAGGAAAGAAGTGAGGCAGAAATGGAGAGAGAATTGGTAGCAAGAAAGATTATGTTAAAAGTTTAAAATAATCATAGCTAATCTATTCCTGCCTGTTTAATAAAATGTGCACACTTTTGTTCCATGTTTACAATGGTGCACTTGTGTGCATGCATGAGGGGGGTGCCTAGCAACAAACATCATTTGGGGGTCACGGTTAAAACGGTTAAAAAGGCAGACAAAATAAAAACAAAAAAGATGAGATTACACAGTAAAAGACAAGAAAAACAAACAAAATACAGATAAAAGTCCGGCTGTGGTGTCTTACCAGATTGTCCGGGTGGCGGTATGCCCCCGGAGCCTCTGGGTAATCGGACGAAGATGGAGAGAACGGCCGCCTTGTTGCCAAAACATGGCTCCAGGGCAATGGGCTTCGGAACGCTCTGCAGGGGAGAGAGAAAGAGATATGACACATTGACAAGCCTCCCCAAATTCCACTGAACAAATCCACGGTTGAGTTTTTGTTGCTCCAGAGAATACAACTCCCCCCCCAAAGATAGGGTTTCATATATACACATATCATTTTTCCAAACTTCAAATTATTACTACAAACTTTATTTAGCACATTTCATATATTAAAGGCGCACTCCTCAACCGTGAAATTTCTGCCCCCGCTCACTTTGACTTGAAACACAACAGCAAGTGGCAAAAGGGGGACGGGTAGAGAGGCATTTGGGGGGGGGGGGGGGCAGGAGGTGCACTCGGGTGTGAGAAAGCCTAAAGTAAATTAATAGGACACAATAAAAGATGTAGATTCTAGCGGGCTGAAACATCTGTCCCCTCCCAGTCTCTCAAGAGTGAATACGTTTAGTTTTTAGTTATAAAGCTGGGTGGGGAACGACCGTGAAGTGATTCTCTCTCTCACGCTGTAAATTTTACACTCTGGAGAACTGAATGCAACTCCCTGAGCGGCATTATCACCCGAGTGTGATACACACACACACACATCTGTTTTTCTCTTCTTCCTTCTCTTGAAGCACACCCATACAGAGACACACACAAAATCCTCACCTTCCCTCTTTATCTCAGTAGGTATAGCTCTGGCACTCTCGCACACACATGCGCACATGGTAAGTGAAAACCTACACACACTCTATGCAGGCTGCACACACTGGCAGCGGACAGTAATGGTATTCAGGCTTTGACCCAGTTTACACATTTATTCTGTGTCTCTCTGCGGCCTGCGAAACCTTCCTCTGCCTGTCATGCAGCAGGCTGGGGAGCTGCTACAAAGACCCGCCGCTGGGCCCAAACCTGGCTGTGCTCTCACTGTGTGTGTGTGTGTGTGTGTGTGTGTACATATTATACTGTATCAGTTGTGTACATGGGAATACTTAGCTCTGAGATCTGATGAGGTACAATATACACACACACGGCAGCTCAGAAGCCTCTAACTTAATGTTTGATGGAGAGTTGTATATGCCTATAGGTCTTTGCATGTGTGGGTTTTCTGTGTGTCTGTATACCTAGCATGTACTTGCATGCCTATTTGAATGTTATGCAATTAATTCTAAACTATTTTAAACTTGCCATGCCATTTTAAATATGCCAGTTATTTCTGCCCTGCTTTTAACTGTATCTGTAAATAATTTTCATTTTCAAGTCAAGATCTCATTTTCAAGTCGATTGCAATTCTTGCATGGTAAATATCATGGTAAACTTAAAGGATAACTATCATATGGGATGATAAGATCTAGCCTCATTTGGGCAGGATATGTAGTGTAAACATGCATAATATTAAGTGTTTCGCCTCTAATCACCATGAAATTAGTCCCTCCAGGATCTTGGAACAATCAATATCGTGCTATCAAGAGGCCTGACTCTTTGTAATCTTTACCAACCAAAATAACAGCCATAAACAAGGCTAAGCAGCACCCAAATGCGCTTCATGAGAGTGGGAGCAAACGTTTTCGAACTCGAAAAAAAAATAATGAAAAATTAGTTTGATATTCAAACATTTGGATATTCTGGCTTCAATAACTCAATTAAAAGGTGCAAACAAGACAATGGACATGCATTGAAATGCATTTCAACCACGGATGACCAAAACTGCACGGCCCAGGCAACTAACAATGACCAAAGCTGCGTCCTCCAGATTGAGGGTGTTTACCACCAGCAGATCTAGTGTTTTACAGACTTTTGTAGGCCAGTCTTTAAAGATTCTTCTTTGTATAAAAGCATGTTAACATACTGTACATTATGTTCATGTTATGAAAGCTCAAGCTCTGTCAATAACTGGAGAGAATTTGTGTCTTAACGCGTGTGGGTGGTTGGCTGCATATGTGTGTGTGTCAGTGTGTGTGACTTATGACCTTTGTGGAGGAGAACGAGGGTGTGCACGACCAGCAGGTGCAGTGAGACTGTGTCCGTTCTAGACCAGTCTTTCTCGTATTTAAATCTAAATCGTATTTCTATATAAAAGGAGTATGTTAACATGTATGTTCATGTTTTAAAAGCTCTAGTTTTCTGTGTCATGAAAGTTCTATTTTTTTTCTGTGTTATATATAAATATATTTTACACCATTGTTATCCTGACCTTATATGTTATTTATTGGTTATTAGGTATTATGCACTATAAAACATTTACAGGTCAATTTTACTCCTACTCCTCCAATTTTTATAGAAAATAACTAAAAATAGTAGCATTGCAATTTTTGAGAAACACAAATTCAGTCATTTGGGGCCGCAATAGTAAAAAAAAAAACTGCGAGATCCTGGAGGGACTGATGACGTCATTGTGTTTGGCTCAATTTCCCTTCAGTTCTGCCCCCTCTGGCCAATAAACAAAATTTACCTCTAACAGCTGAAAATAGAATTTTGATACAACTACTGTGGTAGCGAAATAACAAATCCTCCCAGGACACACAAAAGATGAAACAGTTTGTCTGGCCTTGCCGACAGCAAACCAGGTTTGTTTCAGGTTCACGCCAGTCCAGAGGTATGTTGTTTCTTCAGGCAATATTTACTACTCATCCAGCTGACTCAACAGTTTTTCACATGCAATTCATTTGTATTTCGTGTGAAAAAATACTTTCTGGCAGCTTTTAATTTTGAGCAGTCCCTCTGCCAAGAAAAATATCCAGTGTGGCAGATGTGAGTTGTTCCCGGGATCTTGTTCACATATTTGGCCTTTGTTTTCACATGCCAGATTCTCCCGTTCTGATTGGATGGGGAATACACAGGCCAGGTAGACAGGGGAAGGCTGGAACGTGACAGCGCGGTAATTTCCATTTCAACGAGGTACAGTTTCTAATCAAGTATGTTGAATGTTCATCAATTCCAGCTAGTTTACCCAACAGACGACCTCAATTTCAACCTGGGTTGATAAACCTGGAGCTTTCCTTCTTTCTGTCTTCCCCTCCTTCCCTCACAGACAAATTCATATAACCACACAAAGTGGTGCGCCGTTAAGCAGCATGATTTATCTTCGTCAACAGATGCGCCCACTCAATTTTGTCTCTGGCGGAAATTAAGATGGAAAATGAAATAAAACACCTCGTAAAATTCAATTATACATTATGCACGTTTTAAATTGCTTGTGTGTTTTCTTTTTTGGGAGGCCTAAAAATCTTCCCTAAAGCTAGAGTGTCTTCTTCAGAGCTTGTGTTAATAACATGCGCCAGGCGGATTCCTTTGTTTTAGTTTGCTGACAAACCCCAACCCCACCACCACCTCGGGGGCCCAGCCCCCCCCCCCTCCCCTTCCCTTCCTCAGCGGAGAGTTATCTGGACTGGCCAGGCGAGGCAGAAAAAAGGTTTAGTTAAATTACCTCGGGTAATTAGCCCGTGTGGGTCTGCTGCTGTGCCCACGCAGGCAACAGAAGGCACCACAGCACCTCGCGACGGCACGCTCTCATCCTCTCTTTGTTGGCTGTGGTGGCAAGTCTCTTAGTACAAAACCACATCCAACACGTAACTGAGTTGTGGCCGTGTGTGTTTTGGCAAGAAAATGTGTTATGTTATAATAACACCAACACCATATTGTGGTGCAATAGAACACCTGGAAAATGGTCTGGATACAATATTTCACTTTTTGGAGTGTGTTGGAACTCCCCACCACACAGAATTTGTAAATAGATTTAGTCTAAAATCTTTAATGAAGATATTCATACATTTTTAATTTGTTGTCATGAATATCTAATAATATTATGCTATATGTTCACAAACTATGAACATTCTTTTTGAATTGTGGCTCAAAAAGTTTGAAAAGCACACCTCAAAATCTCCTGAATGCATGGACATTCAGTTACATTCAGACCATTAATGATGTTCTTGTCAGACCCTTTGTCCACCTCCCTCAATATTGGTACCTTCAGACTGTGGCAATCTGGGAAGTCGAGCTTATCTGAGTGTTTTACCAGCTGTGAGCAGACTGCGGTAATGGACAGCGCACCACGGCCAGGTGTGATAAAGGTGAGCCGGTGTTTCCTCCTTTGCACACATCACATACTGTATCCGCCCTTCCTTTGGCCTCTGGTTCCCATGGTAACAATAAATAAGGAGCGGCTGCATCACAAAGGTAATCATCCGCCTGCGTCACTGGGAGGAGTGAATATCTCGCCACGGGAGCATGTTTGGACCTCCAACCACGGCTATAAACGACTATAACAATATTTCACGTCACAGTGGCCCCCATGGTTGGGTCATAATGTGCTACTGTAGCCTCCTGATAAAACAGCAAGGAGGTGTAGGAGAGGAGCTGCCCCTAGCGGCTACATCTGAGTGAGTAGCAGATAGGGGGATGTCGGCTAATGGACGGAGCTGATGCAGACAAAGAAAAGCCCTGGAGGAAGATCTAAATTGGATCTTTGCTCATCCAGGCTGGGATGAATGGAATAAAAAGGTGGAAATGAGGTGGAAATGAGGTGGCAAGTCAAAGAAAAGGTAAAGTAGAAACACACCCACACCCACATACACACACATACACACACAGCAGATAAGACCCCAGACTGCTGATAACAGTAGGGGAGTACATTAGAGAACACTGTAGGAACTGAGAAGAGAAAACAAGAGAAGAGAGGTGCATTCTAGGGATAGGACCACGTGGAGACCAGGAGATAAAGCTACTGTGATGCACCCTGGGCCAGGAGATAGCCCATTAAACTCTCCCTAACAGGCCTTGGAGGGGTTCCTTGGCTTGGGGGCCAAAGCCCGACAGATACATGGCCCCTGTCAGGAGTCAGGAGACCCGCAGTGACCCAGGCCTATAAGTCAGCAGCGGCCGTTCATCACAGAGTGTAGTCACAGGTAGACCTGTCATGGTGCACCGTGCCAACACAACACACTCTGGATGTTTCTAGTCTCTCGGCTCGACACACAACACATGAAAGGAGCAGGAAAGCCTAGCAGTCTGGTTGGTTCTTTCTGTGCTTGATGTCTACATTTAAAATTATCTATCCAGCCAACAATATATCTATCTGTAGGAAAATATTATAAACTCCTGCCAGTGTTGTGTAGGGCATAAAGAATATACAGCATATAATTCAATATAAATGTAAGTTCACACTTATTATTGGGGTGAGGGAAAAGCTCTGCATAAAACAGATACACAGCGGCAATAAATTGTTGAAAACCTTTTGGACCTACCTGGAATTCTGTAATCATTCACAAAATGTAATATACAATATATAAACATACTTAAACTAATGGCACAAAAATGCCTCCTAACTGTAGCAGCAACTTCAGGAAAAGCGGTGGAGGTTACCGCTGCTAAAGGAGGTTCAACACAGGGGTTGGACAGCCTGGACTGTAAATGTTAAATTAAATATTGGGCAGAATTGCCCGTCTTGAAAAATGTCAAACCCACAAATGGTTGTGTAGTCATAACTTTACTTGTGAAGTCTTTGATTCTTGCCAGCGACAAATTTCGACAAAAGGATTTAAAATCATTTTTATCATTGGTAATACTTTTGACTACACACAATTCACTTAACAAGGTGCTGACCTCACATTGCCCTTCAGCCATTCTGCTGTACCTGGTGTATTGCACTGTATTACTCATATGCTGGGCTGCGATCACAGTACCAGTCCACGGATCCTGGCTAGTGTACCGTGCACTGACTAGACCTGCACTGCACTTTAAACTCCTCTCACTGAGCCTGTCTTGGCCTCTGCAGCGAGAGGCAGAGAAAACCCCAGATGGAGTCACCTGAAAGGGTTCAATGCAGGAAGGAGGCGCATGTCAGATGGTGTGGCTTGGCCAAGTGCATCACCTCGTGTGCCAATTGAGGGTGGATGAGAGACGATGCTCGGTGACAAAGCGAGTACTCCCTGTTGCTCCCGACAACCGAAGGGTTTTCTATTGTTGGGGGGCTCGGGGGTGGGGAGGTTGTGCTCACCTTGACGTTTCCTCCAATCAGGTCGGGCGGCTCCTCGTCCGTCTCCAAGGCGACATTGATGGTGGCGAAGGGGCGGCTGGCCATCTGCTGCATCTCTCTCAGCAGTTGCTAGGGAGACGGGAAAGGGGGGGAGACAGGTAAATAAAGTCTACTGTCTAAACAACTGCCTGCCAGTTATCTGTAATAGAAGTACACAGGACAGTAATAACTTATACAGGACATGTAACTAAACCATAACAAAGGTTTAATTTGTGTCATTCATTTCATTTCACTCATATTGTGCCGGGTCTAAAACACATCAGGACAGTACAATTATGAAAACATAAGCATATAAAGGTTTGTTTTGAGAGGAGATTTAATCACCTTTAGACCATCAAATCAACATAGGGTCATAAGGAGCTGGATATTTAATCATTCATTTAATGTCCTTGACTAAATGTGTAACATAACTAGTATATTCTAAATATATTTATATCAAATGACTGGAGGGAGGAGAAGGTGGTGATGATGATGAAGAGTAAAGACGCAGAGAATGTGAGGCATGAGGAGGGCAGGGTCAAGGACGACATCCAGGTGAACAGGGTACACAAAGTGTACGGTGTCTGTATCACCAACTGTCAAAGCAGGCGGCGATGGGCTATAAACAGAACCGACAAATGGCATCAACCGTCACAGCACGACACCCCAAACGCCCCCTAAAAAGACCTTGAAAACAAAACGCAAACACCAGCAGGCAAAACACCGGCAGAGATGAGGGATAAAAAAAAAAAACACCTGAGAATATTTTAATTGGACGAGTCACACTTCACCCAAACTCATAGGTGAACTCAGTCTAGGTATCAGAGATGCAGCGTGAGGCTGCATCTCTGTGTGTCTGTTGACAGACGTGCTCGGAATGGCGTTTGACATCCTCCATTAGCGTGAAGAACAGCGTGACGCCAGTCACAAGCAGAAGGCAAGCGATATGAATCATCTAAAGCTCAGAAAGTAGGCTCACGTGCGCACATTACCTCTGGGAGTCACCCATTTAAGCGAGGGCCTGAGCCCTTTTCAATTATATCTAAAGAAATAATTGAAAAGGCTGGCAAGAGAAAGGAAAATAATTAAATAATTCTAAATTCTCATTCAAGCGTATTACATTTCCGGAGCATGTCTGGGAATATTGGGGGTGGGGGGTATGCTTAAACCAAAATATTCCACCTCTCCTCTTCCCATGATAAGAGCTTGGAGCAGCTGAAATCTTTATTTCACTGAGTCGCTACTTTTAACCTTAGATTAGCCCAGTAAGGACTCCCTCATCATAAGATGAACCAGTGCGTGCGATCACACTGGTAATCTAGTAATGATTCACCTCATTCCCAGGGACGGCCTGATGTGGGAGCACCATATATTTGACCAAAATACAAAGGTAAAAATGGCACAAGCGACCCCGCCCCCACTGACAAACACTACTAACTACAATAGGTTATTAATGGGTGAATCAATTATTATTATTGTAGATTAAATGATGTACCTGCATAAACTAGAGTCATGGTTGATCTATCTTTATATTCTTTATGCTGTATCTTATGCTATTAACATTTCAATATGAATCGCTTATTCATGAGGGGCGCTGTACTAAGCCATCTCCGACACTTCCTGGAGAAATTACAGTACCTTCATGCGTGATGATGCAACGAGCAGCCTTCAGCAGCAACTTCAGCTGTTACAGAGCAGAGTGTTGCACGCACGCAGATGGAGTATCTGAGCTGTATCAACAACACACCGCTGTCAGCAACCAGCCTGTGCTCAATGCAAACCAGGTGAGGAGCGAATTAATCACTGTGGTTCAATCTGCCTCGTAATAGTCTGTATAACCATCATCAATCAGGTGAAGCTTTAAGCTTTCTAATCATGTTTCAAATATTCATATCCACAGCCTGGTAGAGCTGTATACGTACACTGTCAACATGAGTTGACAGTGTTTGGTGGTTAAGTGACTCAAAGACACTAATAGTACTAATAGTTAAAGTTGTATGTTGACTTCCCATATTTAAATAAAACACGTGGGACTGAAATCCCACGTGAGACAGACAGACACACCAACAAACGATTATTGATTGCCAATGGTAATGGACACATGGACAGTAGAAACAGATGTTCCACGACCAGATGAAGTGGGTAATTTTATTGATATGTTTAAAAAGTTATGGTATAATTCCTCTTTAAGAATAGCTCTAAAACTGGAAGAACCCAGAAGGCTTACTGGCCAGGGGGTCTGAACCAGTACAGATTGTTTTCTCATTCCTCCGCTGATTTCACTAGTCACAGGAATTAGCTGCAGCAGAGACTGATTAGAATGGCAATGTTGCAGGGCAGTGACGGCACATGATAACCACCGCGAAAACTGTAGAATTCAGAGAACAATTCACTTAGAAAGAGTCCTACGCAAGATACAATTTGCACAAATCTCATTATGACTGGCCGCAAGGAGCCCGCCCCTGTAGAGCAAACAGTCAGCGCTCCAAAGATAACCAGCACCCGGAGGCAGGTCAAATTGGCTCTGTGTTTTCCGCAGGGTACCGGAGTGTTTCCAGGCGGCAGAAAATACCCTGACTCCTCCAAAACCAGCCTCCCCCTTTAATTGTGCTTATATGCACCTAATTACAGTATGAGAGAAATGTGAATCGGGATGGACACACCTGAATGTGTGTCCACAGAGATATCGTGTGAGCATTCACAGCTTTGCATTCGCGTGCACGATCACACACACACAGCTGAAATTTACACCACAAGCACATAAAGATAAGAATGAGCCTGTACACACACACACACACACCACAAACACAGAGGTGCTGTTTGAAAGGAGGGAGCTTGAGCCTTGTGTGTGTGTGTGTGCGTGCGTGCGTGCGTGCGTGAGAGAGTGAGAGAGTGAGACCACAAGACAGGAAATCAGAGGAGAGAGGAAAACACACATATACATATACAGCAGAGTACAGGTACATCCTGTTTCCCACAAAACAGTTAGCAGGAACGTACAGTGATGGAAACACACACACAGTTCACACATCACAGCGTGCTCCATCAAGCTGTTCATGTATTGATACATTTCAGTTTCAGATTTATGAAATTTGCACACTATCACCGCAAGAGTAGTGGAATGAAGGAGAGTGTATTTCTTTGAGTTCTACTCGTGGTCGCACTAATTTCAGTGAGCCTGCGCAAGTTGTACTGACTGAAAGGAGAGTATGAGATGAAGTCCTACACGGGGGATGTGTTATACTCCAGGCTGTCTAGAAGTCTGTGCACGGAAGCTTCATCACGTCTGGCAGCAAGAGAAGAGAAGCAAGATGAGGGAATGGCCATAAATCCTGCAGCAGCGCGTCTGCACTGCTTCCAGTTCATTAGCCAGGCGCTTCGGAAGACCTCCCCACACCGGGCTTGCATACTCCAGGATAGGCCCGATGAAGGTGATGTATTAGCATTTCGACAGGTAGTCCTGCTCTCTTGGCCACTCTTGGAGAGTGAGAGAGTGCGAGAGAGAGAGGGCATGCGAGAGTACGCTACTGTAGTTTATGTATACATTACATCAAGTTGTTTAATTAAAGAAAAAAAATATGTAAATAACAATAAATAAATGTAGCCCCAGAAGAAGGCGGCTTCCGTTTCGTCCTTCGAAGAACGACTGCAATTGTGTTCTGCAAGTTGTCTCTCTCCTATTAATCCTGTGTTACGTGCCTATGGCAGGCATGTGTGCTTCTCTCTCTCCCTCTGGTGCTTTCTCTACAATATTCAATGTAGCCTCTCTCTGGTGCTTTCTCTCCAATATTCTATGTAGGTACATATGATTGGTCTATGCAGCTGAGGTCCCTTCTAGGACCAACCCTCCTCCATGATTGGTCCCCGAGTTTCAAGCCCTGACTCCACCACCCAATATTAGGACTTCAGAGTGCATACCATGTCTCTTTGTTCTTTTGGGAGATGTGCGAGAGGTTGTGCATGTGTGTGAGTGCTTTGTCTTTGGGAAAAGGCTAGGTAAGCTGGGTACCCTGTACGCCAGCTCACAGATTTACTTTCTGTTAAGAACACTAGGTTAGAGGTGAGTGCCACCCGCTGTACTTATGTTTGTTATTTAAAATAGTAAGCCTTTTTGTGTAAGTAAGTAGAATGGGATGTTCTGTTCAGGTAGGATGATTTTCGTACTGTATACACAGAAAGCAGTGCTGGCACATGCTTTTTCTCCCATATTAAGACATAAGACGATACATTGCGAATATGCTACATATTGCGATACATTGCAATAATCTACATGAAAATTTTTAAATAGAGCTGAAAATACAACTTCTGTGTACCACCTGGGTAGTCTAATATGTACATCACATTCTACTGATAAATCAGTAGACAAATTGAGTGAAAACCATTTAATAAAAAAATTTCATTCCAATTTATTAGAACAATATTTGCATTACACATTGTTTTAAATCAGTTTGAAACATGAATAATGTATTGATGATTGAATTATTTCCTTCATCTTGTATATCTATTCCCTGTCTTGTTCTATATATTTTTGTATGCATGTAATAAAATATTGCGATACTACTGTATGGGTTTAACCACCTAAAGCCTATTTGGGGTTAACACTAGAACCACTGAGACTTATAATTGTGATTATGATTGTGGTAGCGCCCCCTGAACCCCTACTTCAGCCTCAGCTGAAGGCATTAGCACGTGGCTGACGGGACAAGTAGAGAACGAATTGAGCCCATGTGCTCTATAGGGGAGGGTAATTCCAGACAAAAATCAAGTAGTGTCCCTTTAAGTGACGCTAGAGTTGTCAGCCCACAAATGTACATTATTTGGGGGAACTGACACACCAATCTGTGACCTGAGCAAAAAAATACAACTGTGTGTGGGTGGGTGGGGGTGTGTGTGTGTGTGCCAAATGGCCGGAGGGTGGGGATGAAGTAAAGATGAAATAAAAGAACAACCAAGGAAGTAGAGAAGCAAAGACGGCAAGTGATGAAAGAGAATCATGAAACGTGCGCGTGGATGTGCGTGTGCATGTGTGGGTGTGAGTACGTGTGAGGCTGATGAAGATCCCGGCTGTGCGATAAGGCGGCAGGCCTGACTAGATGTAGGCGAGGGTGGGGTCAAACGTTACTGGGGCAATGTGGGGGGTGATGCACAGCACAAGGGGGGTGGGGGTGAGTCGGGCATTGGGGCTCGGCTGTAGAGCTCCTGTTCCATCCTGTAGCACAGAGCCAGCTGGCTGCACTCCTACAGATCTTATTAGCTTATTCTTCTTAACCTCATAAGGGAATATCATAACTACGTCTTAACTAGGTCTCAGACGGTGCTCCAGGTGCTGACCTTTAAAGACAACCCACCGGTTATTTTTGCTACACCCTCTCACTCGCTCTTATTCTCTCTCTCTCTCTTATATCAGCTCAAACTCCCTCTCATCAATCACTTCAGGACTGATCACATGAGAAGTGGCCCTTTTGTTCAGCGTGGTAGTTCAGCGATTAGCAATGAGAGAGAGAAAGAGAGTGCACACTTGAGATGGGAGGCAACTTAGGGAATTCCTCAACATCTCTCAGTTAATCTACAGGGGCCTTACAGTGCTGTAAAAAGAAACCACGGGATGCAGATGCTATCTCCAAAAGCACAAAACAGGCAAAGACTAATTTCTCAGACTCTTTCCTCACTGTTGTCTAGTCCTGGATACAGAAGCCTTCCATTTGAGGACCTGCCCCAAAGTTTCTTTGGCAGTATGTAATTGTGTTACATTTTGGCCATAAGGGAGCAGGGTGAACACATGCACACTTAAATGGACATGGGCTTAGGCATATGCCTTGTCCAATCACCTGCATCAACGGGATGGGTTGAAAAAAAACATAAGGAATATGAAACTACCACTGTGGTACTTCTACACTGTTCTAAGCTGTGGGGTGCAATCTCAGACAGAATCAAGTGGGGGTTAGGTGTCTGTCTTAAGGGCATGCACAGGTAGGCCCGCATCTGTGATCAAACCCAGGACCTTTCTGCTGGGAGACAACCCAGAACGCTAGACCCCCTTATGTCATTGTTCAGCCAAGGGTTTAAAACTAAAGGGTTTTCCTGTGGCAAATAAGGAGACCTATTGAGACTAACTGTGATTAAGGGTGATGTTAACAAACTAGACCTGACTTGCAGACAGATAGTTACAGGCTTTGTTCGCTTGTTTATACGAGTGTCATTGAACATGACTTTTAAGAAGAACAAAAGTGGCAAGTCCTCTGTTAGTGTTGTTTTCAAAGGAGTGTCATAAGTAAAGCTCATCCTGAGTTTTTTTCTTTAAAGTATTGGTGTCAAAGAAGATGTTTAATGGCATAAAGCTAAAATTCCATAATGAGAATAAAAAAATGTGACTAGCATATTGCTACATACCCCCCCAACTCTTCAGCACAGGTTTAGGAACACCTCATACATTGTTTCTTGTTTGAATTCAGGCCTGCTTTTGTGTTGCACATGATCTAACAGAGATGTCAAATAAGCAGGGAGAGGATGTTAACAGCAATGCGCAGAGGGAGAATAAGAAGCCAGACTCTCCCCTTCTCTTCTCCCCACGTCTCCTTGGTGAGGAGGGATCAACAGCTATCTGGGAGAAAAGATGGTTGTACATCAGAGACAGACAAACACAAATGTCTTTCATTTGAAAAGACGGTTATCACACACTCGAGTAAATCTTGCAACTTGTGAATAAGAAGTGACATTTTGTCTTTGATTTACCTAACCCTTTTTATTTGAGAGAGAGAGAGAGAGAGAGAGAGAGAGAGAGAGAGAGAGAGAGAGAGAGAGAGAGAGACACAGAGAGAGAGAGAG
>JAODLI010008627.1:0-26761 GCA_027575585.1 Percopsis omiscomaycus | reverse complement strand
AATGCATTGAAGCAACTGCCATGTGAATGGTTGATTAGATAATTGCATTAATGAGAAATTGAACAGGTGTTCCTAATCATCCTTTAGGTGAGTGTAGGTCGCTTTGGATAAAAGCGTCTGCTAAATGACCTAATTGTAGCCTACATTTAAGATAATCTAGTATATTCATTTTTATGAATGGCAACCTATAACATTTTCAGTAAATTAAAACAAAGGGGGACACAGTATGCTTTATTTTCACTGTACACTTTTGTTTGCAACGTGTTTTTACACCATTTCCACCTGTCAAAGCTAATCCTTGGACATGTTGTACTGAAACCTGAAATGATCCTTTGTCATTCTCTTATTCTTTTCTTGTTTATTATTTTTTTCATGGCTTCTTGCAAGCAGTAGTTGCTGAGCAACACAAGGCAGGTCGTGGTTTTGAGAAAAATACATTTGTACTGAGTTGCACATTTCTGAGTGACTGATGGCTTGGATCTTTGGATCCTCTGTGGAGCCTTTGTTAAGTCACTCACTGATTAAAAAGGGCTGTTGTCAGTGAACTGAATTGTTTAAAGGTGCTAATTAATTCAGGTTAATTAATTTCAAGGCAATACTCTGAAGGAGTTACCTTTGAATGTGTGTTTGAATGAATGCTAACTAGTTCCTTTGTCCTAAACGTTCCCAATTATGGTTATGAAGTTTTACAAGCTGTGAATGTGCAGGTTCAGCAAGCAAAAACGAACCCAACTGTCACAAGATATATTTCACTGCAGAACACGAATATTAGGAGAGACAAATTGGAAGGAAAAAATGTGAGGGAGCGTAATCAATCATGTAGTAAATAAAGAAAAACGCAGTCAAATCTGGCGAACATCGATTTATCAATGTCAAAGCGCATAGCTAATTGATGTGAAATACACAGATTGGTTCTCACAAAATAACCTTTTCTGTGTGTTTCTGTATGATCCTTTGTTTAAATAACATTCAGATAATTGAATTCCCCACAATGCAATCTGGATAGGGTTATTAAAGCCCCTGTCCACCCAAAGCCTCTGTTTTGAGCTTTAGTGGCTGTAAGCCCTCTTCTCAAGACTGTGTGGGCCTGTCCAGACCACACTTGACACCAAATGTGATCTCTAAACCCTCTCCAAAACACCTGTGTACTGTACTGTAGGTATACAGAAGCTTTAACCATAGATATCTAGACAAGCACACCTCTTGTTTACAGTCATTTTCTATATTACCGTAAAACTAATAACTGAACTGACCCTGCCTATATGGAACAGGCCTTTAATTAACTACTCAGCAAAGATGGGAAATACTATCAAATGGATTATTTAAATCAGTATGTATAATACTTAATAAAAATGACAAACAAAAAGAATATAAATAATTCAGTAATGGACACATGTTCTGACTTTATGACTGCTTCAATGGTAGGGAGTCACCGCTGTTTTTTCTTCTTTCCTGTCTGAATTAATTATACTTTGGTGCTCATGGTTTCCATAATGAATTGTGGAGAATCTAACCCATCTAACGATGTGTAGCATGTATATATTGACAAACGTTTTGACATGTATATTTGTTTGATCGATCTAAGCAGCTTAGAACTAGCTTTATACATCCCAAAAACTTCTATAAAAACCAGACCAGGGGACTCATTTAAATAACTTTGCATACAATTCACTCGAAAACGTTGCGTACGAACGAAACAGAAGGACAAAATTATTCATATTTATAAAACGCCACGCTGGTTTTCCTTTATAAATCCCAGTCAAATGTAAAGTTTCCCTAGGAACACATTCCTGTTAACACCCAAATTTGTGCATAAATGGTCAACGAACAGCCCCAAATTAATATTAAAATACCTACTTACGCCTGATGAACCGATTGATTTCACATTGAGGATGACAAAAGCAGAGCAGAAACCAGGAAGAAGCTTTGTCAAACTTCATATCAGGAATAGTTTGTATAACGGCAAGACATCACACCAAATGTAATGACATTTAAAATTAGATTCTCTCAGAAAAAACATTATAAAGTAAGGGAGGTAGGTATAAAGTAAAGTTTGATCCGATATCAAAGTAGGCCTATCAAAAGAAAATTATCCAAAATAATTAATGGAAAGTGTCACGAACATAGAAATTAGAAGACATTATTTTAATATGTTCACAAAGATGATCTGTCATTTAGCTGTTAATGAGGTTCCCCTATGAGTGATAGAGGGTTCCTTAACCTTTTTTGCAAGTGACATTGTTCCTTCATTTGTCTTTTTTTGCAATCAGTATTAGAACACTTAATCACGCAAAACAAGGCCTCGATTTATTTTCAATACACTATTGAGATAACTCACCTTACCTCTTTCAAGCTAGACACCGTTTTGCGAAGAGTAAATTATTCTCTTACTCTCCAATGCGGGCAATGAGTAAGGCACTATGGTAGAAAGTTAAGTCTACCTATGGCCGTAGAAGGCCGCGGAAGCCTAACTACAGTATATTAATAGTCTGTCTAGTTATTAGTAAAAAAGGGGTGCAGTATAGCGGCTGTGAAATGCTGTTTTTCGATAGCTGAGAAATGTACTGCGAATAAGCCACCTCTGCCGACAGTGTGCCTTTGCAGTGTTATTTTGTAGAGGTATTGCATATTATTACTGGAAATAGGTTCTGTGAGTCTTTCTGGATGACTGGGTTTGATACAATTCAAATATTTTAATACCTGCTCATTGTGCTTCTGCATTCATTTTACAACTTAATTAAGTTTGAACTGACGGGAGATATGAATAGTCAGTGGCCTATTCTCCATAACGATAGTGGACCTTCAGAGTACATTTGACTGCAAGCTTTACACAGGAACTTGATTACCAGCTTGTCATTTCTTTCCAGCCTACCCTGGCATGAAAATGTATAAAATAAACTTTACAACAGGGTGTATCTGACATATCTTAGTAACCTTAGTAATCTCATTAGTAACATTCAGTTGATGTAAGTGTATGTGTGTGTGAGTGCATTCTATTAAAAGCTCTCTGAAGATAGTGAGACAATAGTAAAGTTATCCTATGAATGTGTCATTAAAATGTCAGCTAAGACCTCACGATCAAATCCTCAATAATAGCCAATTCATCTTTGCTGCTCTGCTACTCAGTCCATCATAATGCAGAGTGTTTTTATTTCCTCTCTGAATGTGTGTGCCTCTTTTTGAACAATAACAAACAATTCTCAATACCTTTTTATAGTCATTAATTGTACTGCAGTGCCTATAAATTGAGGAACTACAACAACAGACAATTGTTTGCGTCTGGCTATCTTTGAAACCTTTGCTTTAAAGGGAACACTCCTCAATTTGTGTCCACAAATAGCATTGCCCTTGTGGTTGAAACTAGTGTTACAAAAACGTTTTGAAATTCAGGGAATGCATTCCCCTCCCAGTGTCCATACATGCGTATTGCCGATTCAGCGATTGACAAATGACGATGTTACTTAATTAACAGTAAGCTGGGGTGGGGTTTTGGGGTTATATAACACTAAAACCAAAATGTTTAAACATTTTGGAAGAGAAAAAGAACCGTGTTAGCCTGTGTATGGGGGAGGAGGGATTCAATACACTACAAACTCAGGTGTAGGAGGGCCATGCACTCTCAGTTTCAAACAAAAACAAAAAAAGGGAAATGATTGTCTCTTGAAAAAGAGGGAGGTTAAATCCAAGCAAATTGTCTACTTACTTATTGATTATTATAAGTAAACAAAGTCATTTTTACAGTGTACAATATGTTTGCAGCTGTAAAAGATGTATGTAGAAGTTTCTGTTTGATAGCCAACATGTGCCACAAGGAAATTCATCACCTTAAAGAATCAATTGTGCGCACCGCAGAACGTGGACATAATTCCGGGGCTGAAAAGTGGCATGTGCCAGGAAGTGCAGGCAGTAAATAATGCTGTTAAATAATAAATGACACGGCATTAAACTGTAACAGTAGGTTTACAGTCAGTTCAATATTGTAGCAGAGGTCTTAAATGATAGCATGATGAATAGGCTAACAATGATGGTGTAGAAAATGTAATATATTACAGTATATAGAACAGCTACAATATCTTTACAGATATGGTTAAAGGCCCATAGCAATACTGTATGTACAGTATATGTACATTTATGGTTACTTACTATGATACGGAAATAATATAATTTAAATATACAACCCCAGTTAATATAAAAATATTAACTGTTTTTAGGAGTGAATGATACACTTTCGAGTAATGTGCAAATTCATAGGTGAAGTAACCTTGTTACATAATGCTGTTAACAAATGTAGGCTTCTAATTGTAAGTCACTTTGGATAAAAGCGTCTGCTAAATGCTTAAATGTAAATGTAAATGTATACAGTATATAGACTGTATATACGGATATTTCTCAGAATATGGTCGAAATTGGGTTGGTTTCAAATATTACTTATTGGTATGTATCAAATTATTTGTCCTTTTAAGAGGAATAACATTCTGAATTTGGTTGAGACCCTAAGATAAGGGAATTTATCAATCTTTATCAGTTTTCTCAACATGTCAAACAAATATGTCATTACCACCACGTCGTGTAATATATGTAGAAATTTAAAATGAAATGATAAAACAGTGCTTTAAAAAGATTTTAGGACTTTGAAATAAAATGATTGAACTTTAATTGTATGTTGGATAATTATATCATATAGTTTATGTCACGACCCCGTCTGTCTATGTTTTATCTTGTCTCTTTTGTCTCTTTTCCATGTTCCCCTAGTGTATCTACCTTGTTCCCCTGTGTTGTTTTAGGCCCCTTCCTTGATCCCCTTTCCTTGTATGGTCCTTACCCAATTACCACCCTCACCTGTTTCCCAATCATCCCCAGTGTATTTAGTCTGTGTTCTCCCCTGTCTCGTTGCTAGTTCGTTGTCTGAGTTGTCTGAGTGTCTGTGCTGAGTGTCCTATGATTGTGTTTGAGTTGTTGCCGATGTCCTGGATCATTGTCATTGTCGTAGAATCTCTTTGTGTCTTCTAGCCTGGGAGTACCGGTTTCGTAAGCTCGTAAGTCTCCTTTCTATCCCTGTGTTTCCTCAAGTCATACTTAGCCTTTTTGCCGGGCCTAGCTTCTTTGTTTTGTAGGTTTTGATACCGCTTTCTTGTCCTTGCCTAATTCCCTTAGTTTTCCCTTATTCCCTTGTATTGTATTTCCCCCCATGTATTGTTATAGTATTCTGTTAAATGTAATTATTAAAACCCTTTAAGCACCACTCCTGCCTAACTGTGTCTGCGCTTGGGTTTTAAACTGCATAAACACTGACAGTTTATTGCAATGTAATTATTACACCTTTTTATCGTTGCTCAGTTCAAGTAGCTTCACACTGTTGTTCGGTCAAGATCTATTCCCTTCTCTTTACACCCAGCCTGTTGTCCTTGGCTGGTACAAAGTCTTTACTCTTGTCCTTTACCTGCTATTTCAGCAACCCCTCCTTCCCCTAAGGAGCTGCTACAAGCTATAAGCAGCCACATCAGTCAGTCTTGTCAGCCCATCCAGGATTCATTGCGATGCTATAACGCGAGGACTCCAGTTGAACTTATTGAAATGAGAGTGTGTCTTTGAAGTGTGGTGGTGGTGGGATGGGGTCTTTTTGTAACCGGTCCCAGCGGAGCAGCTGTTTACAGACTCTCTTCTGACGAGGGGAACCTTGGCGTGCCCCTAAGGGCCTGTTCAACATCATTTTACTAGCCTCTCTGATCACTCGCTCGGCTGCTTCCCTTTTTTCTTCCATTTTTAAATGTAACCTTGAAGACACACACAGAACAAGACCTTAGACTGATACAGGAAGTGCTGGTTCAAGGCTAGCAGAGGAATGTTATGGTATGCTATCTGGAACTTCTAAGGAAGATCATTTGCAGTGTTTCCTGTCAATTGTTATTAATCACATTCACAGTGAAACATTAGCACTATTGCTTCAGAATAGGAATAATAGAATAGGAAATTAATAATACCAATGACAACACAACAGAGAATATTTTGTATTGTTATTGTTCACATAGTTTGGAGTCACATACCCTATTTATCTTAAAGAAATATCTGCCAGCTGGCCCTAGGGGTTTTGAAATTGCATTTTTCCCCCCAAAGGCATTTTTACAGAGACTTGATTTTTGTATGGAATTACCCTTGTGGTTGAAACCAGTGTTACAACAACAATGTTTTGGTTTGTCTTACATGCCCTTCCTTCAACATAAAGTGAGCTGGGGCTCACTGTTTATGTTGTATAGTATAACCGAGGAGCGTGTCTTTAAATATTTGTGATATTTATGTTGTATGTGTAATTTGCCTGCATGTATTTTCCCCCATATTTGAGGGAAAATAACAGACATGAATTTACCTTATACAAGCAAAAACCGTACTATTATACAATTTGTAAGAAAATATTAAATAACCATAAATAAAGATCTTAGCGTAACAGTATGCTTGTAATAAAGCATTCCATTTATTCAAATTGGACATTCCCCAAGTCCCTTTCCAAGATCTAGAGAGCCAGAATTAAACCCTACAAAATATTCCCCTGAAGCATTACTTTTGCTGAACAAGAATTCTTATGCATGCATAATGCACTGCATCAGACTAAATTTGGCAATAACCCATCTGTCATGTAAACATACTCCCTGGATGTTTTGCTAAAAAGTTCGGGAGAATACATTTTTCAAGCCAATAAAATGGGATGTTTGACACCAGTAGGTATCTGGTGGGGCATTTTCAAAGCATCTGTGATCGGATTGGTGTTACGACCTCCACTAGATCTATAACATAAACCAGAGTTCCAAGAGTTAATAAAGCTAATAAAGTTACTTACAAAAACACCCAAAAAATGTCCTTTTTTTGTCCTTGACCTATCCTGATACTGAATTTATTTATAACAGTTTGAGTACCACATCTTTAGTATCCAGTTTGTTTGCTGATTTCCCTTTGAGAGTGGGCTTGCTGATGCAAAATTTTGATTTTATGTCAAAAATTTTGATTTTGGGGATTTTTAATTGGAATGTTATGATGGAAAGTTGATCTTCTATATATTAGCAAGCTTCCAATGAATTCAACTCATACAACATGTGTATGTAATGCTCAAGAATATCTTGCACAAACCTGGTGTAATAAACCTTTTACACCAGTGGAGTGTTTCTTCTTCTTAAACACTAAACATGTGTACTTGAGGTCATGTAAGGGCTCATGGCTGGTTGGTTACTGTAAAATATTGTAATGTGTTCTGTTTCTGAACTGTGTGCATCTGGCAGAATTGTGTATGTTTGTATGTGCCTCTATTATCTGAACTTGCCCCCTTACCCATACACATACTTTCCTTTGGTTTTTATTTTATTTTTTTCAGAAGAATATACATCTTTAAAATCGTCTTATCTAATGAAATAACTTTCAAATAAATAAATACATTTATTTGATTGCAGAGTTCTCATTAGGTCTATATTCTACTACTCAGAATGAAAGAAAATGATTGGAAGATGGTACTTTATTCACTTTTTTCCAAGAGAAATAGAATTGCACCAGCCCAGTATATCCAAGTCTTACACTAATACGATTAAGAGCACTTGACATGTACAAGTAGGTTGAGCTGCTTCAAAATCCATCAACCCAAACCATTGAGACATTCAATTCACTGTTGTTTAGAATCCAGTTTGAATATTTAATGAACATCAAAAAGCACACTAAGACATTTTCTCACTTAAAAATGGGTCACCTAAAAGGGCATTCACAGAAGGATTTGAACAGAGGAAGTCTAACAGATACTTATTTCTCTCTTAAAAAATTCCCCACCCAAAATATATAAACTTAATTGCTTAACCAAGGTATATACAGGGCATACAGTAGCATCCTTGCATGTTAATGGTTATCAAGAAAGTTTGAGGTATACAACCAACAAAATTGCCAGAAAACAAAACAAAAGAAAGAAAAACACAAATAGAATTAAATAAAAGGATGAATGCCGTGATTGCTTAATAGTAGCAAAAGATCACAACAATAGTGGGAGATGTTGCTGTATCTGTGCTGGTTTGATACTTCGCCTATACGTACATGTTGTTGTGAGCTTTTGATGGTCAATATATACAAAGGGCATACGGGCTAATTCCAATAAGGGTCTTGCTTTATTTATCATGTTATTTGCTTCAGAACAGGTATACCATTTGCTGCACAAAAAAGTTTAGAATTATACATTTATTTCAGTTACTAATGTCATTCTTTAAATTATACTGTATACTGTAGTTTGGAACCATATAAATGACGGTAGCTGGAAACCGGAATCGGATATACATGCAAGTTTTGAAAGTGGATTCAGAAATAACAGTATTGTACAAAATAATAATTACAGTTTTTTTTATTATCAAAATACACCTTCACACTTAGCACCTCTTTTATATACTTTTGTGTGTGTTTGGAACAAGCACCATTTGTAGTCATTTTTCATACAGCACTTGGAGAATCCAGAGAAAGAGGTCTAGGCCCCCTCCCCTTCCCCCTCCCCCCTTGGTGGTCTCCATTTCGCCCATCGTCCGCCACGACCTTTCGGTGTCCTTCGCCTTCTGCTCCGTTAGCGTGGTGAAGTCACGTGGCTCTATCGCCCCCATGAGGGCAAGACAAGTATTTTCCTGGGTTTTACACATACACACGTGGCGTAGGAACATAAGGGGCGGTGCTTATCGGGGTGGGGGCAGGGCTGGAAGTGAGAAGCAGGGGGGAAGGCCGGTGGTACCAAAACTCGTCTTGACTTTCTTTGCTGACCCCGTCAAGTTCTTTTTTTTTGTCTTTTCTTTTTACGTTCTTTCTATTATTTTACCCGAGGAAGCAGACGGGCCCGACCTCAAATCCAAACTTCTGGTTGGGATCCCCAAAGTCAGTCAACATGACGTCGACGATCGGAACCTGATCGATTTTAGGAGTGTTAATCTCCATCACAGTCTTTCCGTAGCCCGCCCTTGTCTGTGAAGGAAAAAAGTAAAAGACAGCCAATCAGAAACACACGAGTATCAAAGCTAAACAGCGTAATGCTAGTTTCAACCAAAAGGGTAATAAATGGAGGAGTGTCCAATTAATATACAGGTTTTCTCACGTTTCACCTTTCTAAACACACTGTTGCATTGAGTTTGAGTTAGCTCATTTTGCAGCAAATGGGTCAGCTCAGGGGGTGTGTCTTACCGCGCAGGTGTCTGAGAGGGCCCTGATGTAGGGGCTGTTGTCATAAGACATCTCCTCGTCGTTGGCTCCCAGGAAGCGCAGCGCCTTGTCGTAGCTGTCGCTGGTGGCGTCGTGCCACGCCACGGACTGGTGGCAACTGTAGGTGAAGTTTTGCCTGGCCGAGGCCGTCAGTAGTCTGAGGAATGTCATCTGTACCATGTTTATGGAGTTACCGTCTGAGTCCACGTAGGACAGCTGTTGGGGGAAGCGAGACGCCCAGCGGGATTGGAGGTTACTTTAGCACTTTCGGAGTCATTTGGCGACACCTAGTGGTACAATAGTGGGGGCACTTCTATTCTATTTAGTTGTACCACTGGTAATGTCGCACCTAGACACCAAATTAGGACAACTCATAATGCAAAGGCTTTTAGGCCAGTAGACTGAGTAGTTATTCTATTACCTTAATCAGCCATTTTAGGCAGTGAAAGTCTGAGACTGTACCCTGATCCCCCTTCTTTTGGAGCTAATTTCCTGGCTAATGCGAATATGCTAAAAAGAAAGGAGCACTCTGGGGAAGAGGATAGATTCAACCCAAATCGTAATCAGTTTTCATGATTTAATTATTTCATATTTCTAGGGTAGTCATATCTGTATCTCTGTACCAGAAATACTTTTCAGCAACAAGTGACTGTGAACTTGAATTTTTGACTTTCTATTATGAAGTCGGAATGGATTGTTCTTCGCAATATAATTTATAAGTAAGTCAAAGTCTATGTCAGTCCACTACAGGGAATGACAATTACTTTTAAAAAAAAGTAGAAGCACTGCCCTATAAAAATGTCTATTGTTTTATTGTAATGCCCCTTATATAAAGGGGCATAAAGAGTATTGGAGAGTATTTTCCAATGCACATTGTACGCAAGTCCAACCGAGACTGTGAAATAAATCTGGAAACATTTGCAGTTTTAAGAGAACGTTTTTTATCAAGCAACTTCAGACCACTACCTCAAAAAGTGTATATACGTCTCTGTTATTATAATCTATTTGTAGATGCCTGCTATTTTGTGAAGAGCTCCTATTAGTTTAAATAGTCTGTGGGCCAGTAGGTAGGGATATAAACCTTTTACTTAAGTGAAGAAGCTTGAGAAAGGAATACTTACTATTTTGCCACGCTTAAATTCACTGAACCATGACCCTGGGATTTCTTTTGGCCATGAAGATATTCTGACCTGTGGAGTACGGATCCAGAAAGATCACAATAAAAACAGGGCTTTGTGGAATGGGACCACAAGCAGCCATTATTGCTTCTAAACATGTGTTAAACCCTCGACTTTGTAGCCTCTTTACCTTAATATTAAGTACTCCCACAGACGTTCGCCATGAATTAACATCTTGTTTGTGGTAAGTGCGCGGCTGACAACTCACAGTTGTATTCATCTGCTATTCACTTCCATTGTTTCTCATAAAAATACTTCTGCAAAGCTGATCTGTTACTATGGGTTGTATGTATTCTCAACTTACTTATCAATCATATACGTAAATATAGCTTAAATCAGGCACAACTGAAATATGCACAAGCTTAACAACAAATGGGTTTGTTTTGGTTGCTTTTAGGGTGCTTGGTTACTGCAGGTCAGTTTAGTATGAAAAGAACAATTTGAAATGGATAGAAAAATGCCTGAAATCAACAGAATAGACACTGTAAAAGTGTCGCACAGAGCTGCTAATGGCATAAAAAACAATACAAGATAATGATTTGGAATATGTTTTTGTGAATCCCCTAGGTAGAAACTAAATATGGCTTACCCCATTGGACTTCTTATCGGGGTAGATGCAGCTTTCGCCCCCAGCAGTAAAATTACAGTAGACTTTGAAGGAATCTCCCGAGCAGCCCTGGTTTGGATCAATCCAGTATTCGCCTGCGGAGAACCAATCACACATGCTCAAACATCCCAGTGTATCTGTGACACTTTGTTTGAAATATCAAACTCCATGAAAAAATAGCATACACCTTATTAAATATAGCTCTACTATATGTTCAACTTCATCAAGGAGGGAGGTGTTTTATGATTTTTATTCTTTAAAGCTATGATCACCTCAAAATCCCAGGTTAGTAATTTTGGCGACACCTACAGTTAGCATGTGGTAAGCAATCAATTTGAAACCAAACAACATGGTCCAACAGTCTATAGGGTGCTATAGTCTGCCTATCCTCTCTGGTGCAGCAACCTGCACTAGAGAAGTGCTGATGCTGATGTCATTTTTCCAGGGAATGTCATACCTAGACACCAGATATTATAAACTAAAAATTTGAAATAGAAATGGAAAGGCTTCCGGTTCTCTGCTGCTTTAAGCTTTAACTGACCATCGGGGAATTCGGGGTGGCAGAGCTGGAGATCTTTGCACGTCCTTGCAGGATTGTTCTGCGTTCCCATGGGGTACTTCATGCGCTCGATGTCTTGTTTGAGGTTGTTCAGGGAGCTGAAGATGTCCTCCATGCCCTCGCCATAGTCCATCATGGTGCCGGCTGCGTCAGCCTGCATGCCACTAGAACGCTTGGTCTTCTTGGGGGAGTGAATGGGCAGTGGCTGGATAACCTCTCCCGGTGGACCCTGTGGGATGGGATGGGAAACAGACGTGAAGATGGGAACAGCGATGTAGCTGCTGTTGGAAATGGGCTGAGCCTAGTTTGTATGTTTTGTATTTTTGTATGTTTATATATAACATTTACAGTTTATATTTATTTATTTGTTAATATACACATGTACACATAATAATATAATATTATATAATATAATATTATGTATAAAACGATGATACACATTTTAGTTTCACCCCTAATTCACACAGAGAACTAACAAGAGGAGTATTGTGGGCTAAGGCAGGAGGCAAATTGAAAGTGTCCAGCAAAATATACATATGTAGATTCACATTTTAACCAGTAGTAAGCAGTAAGCAGTTTGGTGGCTTGAGGTTTCATTTGTATCATCAAATCAAATCCCATTTTATGTGACTGGGATTTGGTAAATTGGGTTAATTCCAATACTAAGAGCAATTATTATATTTACACTTTACATTTAAATGTATGCAGGTATAATACTATTCAATATGGAAATGTGTAAATGTTCAATGTTTGAATTGACTTTGGTCTCTATGGAAACTCAGCAATAGTTACAAGTGTCAGGTACTTACAGGAGGGCCAGGAGGCCCGATAATACCAGTGTCTCCTTTCTGACCAGCAGGACCCTGGAGAAAAGTTGGACAAACACATGTCAAGTTGGCTCTCGCAGAAACATTTATGTACAACAATAGCATGCATTATTAAAGCAACAAATTTTTTGAAATTGCTCTTACGGTTGAACCCTTAGATCCTTTGGGACCTTGAAGACCCTGAATGTTGAAGGACAGAAGCGCGTTGTTAGCAATGTGTTCAATTAGCAAGTTGTTTGTACAGTACAAACACACAGAAATGTAAGATCATCTGTGAAACTTACAGGCAAACCTGGGGGCCCTGGGGGTCCGATAGGTCCGGAAGATCCACTGATACCCTGTGAAACGTCAAGAAGAAATTAAACCAGGAGTCAACGAGATATCAAATACATGGTAATATATATAAGACTGTGAGATAAAACGCGCAAAGATATCAGCCTGCGGAAATATTCCTCATGCAAGACGAGAGGGTATGTTAATGAACTGAACAGATGCATGAGTGTCTAGCTTTCAGAGGGAATTAATTGAGTTTTCCCCCCCCAAAATAATATCAAACACAAGATGGGAAAAATTATGATTTTTTCATTGAAAAAAAAAAAAAAAAAAAATACTAATAAATTGTGTAGGGCCATTTTTCTGAAACCAACAATTTCGCATCCTCCTAGCCCCATTTGATGCCAATTGATGTCAATCTTCCAGACCCTAAAATGGAGAATGGCAAACATATGTAAAGACCTATTTTGAGGCTCTACTGCTCTGACAAAACGGGGAATTATTAGGTATTAATCTAAAGATTCAAAATCTTTCCCATTGCCTTAAATCAGTACGATGGGGGCAGACTGTGGGCCACTGCAACGACAAATTGCATATTCGCTCAGTCGGCAATGTTTATTTAAAAATGGATGAAGACCATCATGTGAATCCTTAGTCGGGGCGAAGTCTCAGAGTTCCTGGAGTAATGCCTCGTGTCATTTCTATCTGCGTGAAGATGTATAGCGAGACTCACTGACTCAGAGAAATGATCTAATTTGATTCAGGTCATTATCAGCATTTTTCAGAAGGCAGAGCGTAATGTAATTAGAATGGGCATTTATCACACATACCTACTACAACTTGACATAGCTGCAACTGAAATAATATATGATTGCATGGTCAAAGGACTGTAAGAAACAGACTGTGTCAAAATGTGACCTAGCTTACAGGGAGAGAGGAAATCTCTATTGCACGATTGAGTACATTTTTGTAGACGTCCGAAAATATAATACTGTGAAATGCATCTTACTGAACTGGACGTGAACACCAACAAGGGGAAAAAAACAAAAACATGCCGCAGGGAGCCAAAGTCAGAACAGCATGGCAATGAGATCATCAATCACTTACGGAGTCACCCTTGCCACCATGTGAACCCTGGGGTCCAGGCAAACCTCTATCACCCTTCTCTCCTTGCTCACCGGGGGGTCCAATCAAACCGATCAAACCGGGGTGACCCTATAGGATGCACACACACAGAAAACAAGGCAATATAAGACCAATGATATTTAACTAAATGTGAAATATATAGTGAAGGCTGGGAATTAAATATTCTTACAGTAAACACCATGAGACAAAATGATTTCCTTGTTAATGCTGTGTTATAAAAATGTAGTTCTAACCAAGCCTGTTGTTAAAAAAATACGTTAAAGAAATAGCACAAGCTGTTAATTGTGAGTTTCCTAAACTTTTACAAAACATTGTTATGCATAAGTCGAGTAAATGCAGTATTTCAAAGGCACTGGTTGGAGGCAGACTTGACTGCAAGCTGTACACGGATCATGGTTTATTTTGTGGTGAATCTCCCAACCATTTTGGGTGGTGGGAAATCCCATCAGTAGCCTTCCTAGCACAGGAAATAGGATTGTGCTCACCTTTTCACCCTTCGAGCCAGGGTCACCTTTTAGACCAGGGAGTCCAGGGGGACCCTAGATATAACCAAAGAGAGTTCAAGTTAAAAATCCTTAGAATTTACCTTAAAAAATGAAGAGGAACAAGTAATATTTTCTAATTTACATTTCGATAAAAGCAACAATTTTGTCAAATAAGGTCATATATAATGCAGCATTATCTAGATATTAATCTTCATTATAAAACAGTTAGTTCCGACCAGGTAATTTGATTGAACAAGAGGCATTCCATGAGTGCTGATATAGAGCATTGGTTTGCAAACTTTTTTGGCTTTCTAGTACCCCTTCACCCTTCACCCCTTCACCAGACTACAACATTGTATTTTAATAAGCAAAGGAGTATGGAATGAAAATGGTTGCTTCAAATCTGAAAAATATACACAATAACATAAGTAAAGTATTAAACAATTTGCCCCTTTAATAGCTCCAGGAGAAAACAGATTGGAATTTCAACGTCTTCGTTGTCTATTTAAAGTCCTAAATAGATGCCTGCTATTATTCTTACAAAGTTGCCATTTATGGAATGTAAACGATGGAGCAACGTACTGTCGAACCAAGCTGTTAACTCATTGGAATCACACATGCCACCAAAGCGACACACTGGTTGCACAATAAATGGAAACAAACAGATAGATGTACATGATACAAAGTAGCAAGCGGTATGCTGTTTATGTCGCTTATTACAGTTAACTGTAATAAGCGACATTGTATAAAAGCATTATGACACTGTGGCCTCGTACCTATGACTGAACCACAGTGCTCCCTCTCGTGTGATATTAACTTAATCATAGTTATCTATCTATCCGTCTATAACAGGTCTGGACAACCTGGGGGGGCACAAGATGCGTTATGCGAGAGACATGAGATGATTCCAAGATATGAAAATTATGAAATGATGCTAATATGTATATATTTTTTTTTATACATAAATATATTTTTTATTTCAAATGTGTACTACTGTTTCCCATTTTCAGTGGTGTTAATGGTTGTTTATATCTAATTTCGTTGCGTGCGTATTTGTGTCCTGAGCTATGAACTACTTTATTATAGGGGCCATGGGTCAAAAATGTTTAGAACCAACGATACAGTACTGTATGTAATAAATAGCTCATTTTCCATTTTACCTAAGGATACTTTTGTCAACTTAGCATTCATTTCAGCTAGCATTCATTTCGGCACGCTAATTTTCAGAATATGCTGAGCTGCAGCTTTTAATTTAAACGTGTTCCTCAAGCACTGTAGATGACCTCGTCACATTGAATGATTGACACTCCACTAGGTGGAGGAGTCATTTGTCCCCTCTTTCCAACCTGGTATGAATTTTCCTCTTTAGGGAACGAGATAAGGAAAATCCAACCTTTAATGTGGAGGGAAGATAGATGGGAAAGGAGATGACCTTAATAGACACAAGGATCAAAGACAGAGAAAAGTGCCACAATGACAGGGAAGGAGGGAGACCATGGAAGAGAACTCCTCCAATGAAAAGAGAGAAAATGGAAGTGCCAAAGTGTCAGAGAGGGTGTGTGTGTGTGTGTGTGTGTGTGTGTGTGGGGGGGGGGGGGGGGGTAGTAGAAGATAGAGAGACACTGAGAGCAAGCAAGAGAGGGCAATGTGAATTATGGGTGCTGACCATGGGACCGGGGGGGCCGTCTTGTCCTGGGGAGCCGGGAAGACCTTGTTCTCCCTGAGAAAAAGAAACATGGCCAACCAAGTGTAGTAAGCATTATGGTCTGCTGTAACTTGTCTGAACTAACATTGATTTGCAGTGCTCAGCACAATGAATAATAGACCAAATACAGAGAAAAGGCTGCTCTAAAAAGCTCAAAAGTGAAGGCTATAGCTTGTGTGCACATAGAAGTGATTGTATCGTGAAATAAATTCTGGGGTGAGATTGTTTCATCTTAGACTTACCACGGCACCAGGGATTCCACGTAGGCCCTCAGGACCTGGCTTTCCGGCAGGCCCCTGGGGTCCGACTGGGCCGGTTTTGCCTGGTGGTCCCTCGGCTCCAGCTTCACCCTGGAGACAAGACTCGGTGGATTAGGTGAAATAGGAGCTTTGGACTAAACTAGTCTCCTAAATGATTGTATTTTCAGATACTATAGAGATTCACTGAAATGATGGTAGGGTGCGAAAACGCTTTTATGGTCTGTAACATTGCTCATTCTATTATATACTGTTGCGGCTTAAAATGCTTATCCAACTCTTGCCCAGAGTAAATTGCTTTTAAAGGTACATAGGTTTGCTATTAAAATGCTTTTAGAAGCACAATATGTTTCTGCAGTCTACTACAATTTAATACTCGGTATATCTTTCAACTGTCTGCGGTCCCAGGAAAAAAATATGCCCTTTAAGAGGAAAAATCAATTGTATGAGTTATTAAAAAGCTGTGAATACATTCTGTGGCTTTGTGACATCCTGGTAGGCTTTTGACTGATTGTAATTCTAAACAAAAAGACCTTAGTGTAGCCTAATAAAAGTCATTTATGTACCATGCATTGATGATGATTTACTTCCTTCCTGTGCACAAAGCAGCAATATTTGGGTGGTTTTAGACAGACAAGTGAGTTCCCTAAAACGCTAGAAACTGACTCGTATAATGGCACATAGAATACCAGCAGAATAGATATAAAAAACAGACTCCACCTGTGGCTAAATCAGTTGTAGTAGGATATTGAGTCACAGAACAATGGAAGTAACTAAATTAAGTATAGACAAATAGTGTGCTTCCATACATTTCCGTCTGATACATCTTATCTCTTTTGTACTTCTAATTCAAGAAGTTGGTGGAAGGTGGTGGAGAGTCAAGGGACTTGCTGAAATGGCTCTACTTTGTAAGAGTAAATTGATTTTGTGGTGTGTTTGTGTGTGTGTGTGTGTTACCTTGGCTCCCTTCTCTCCTTGCCTGCCCTCAGCACCGGCGGTTCCTGGGGGTCCCTGTGGAGAAAGAGAGGACAGGAGTTAGCATTTTAGCACAACATTTAGACCTATGTGCACTTTTCGATTCTACTCACCTGTAGAATATTTGGAGGTGATCTCTATCATGACTACATTATTACATCTATTGTAATGAGGTTATTTATAGCTCATCAACAATATATTATATTGACATATACAGACACCGTAGTTCTGAAATAGCTCTAACGTTCATTGTCCTTGAAAGTTCACTACGTTATGAGATGTCCATCTCGCTTCAACGAACTTAGAACACGAGTGTGTGCCCGGCCTTCGCCAATCAGACATAAAAGACGTTTTAGCCTTCTTCAATCCCGGCGAGGTTTGGCGGGTCATCTGTCTCTCCGTGGGATCTCTCAGGCCCAGAGCTCTTTTCTTTCAACTCCATCTGCCATTGCCCCTTCAAAAACACTGCTATGCTCTGATCTGGCCAAGTGTGGTGGAGGGACCTGAGTGCTATTGACTGAGAGTACTTTAATGGAAGCTCTCCTTGTGTCTGAACTTTCATCTTCTCCTGGTGTGTACCTCTTACTAGTGGAGGAAAGGTGGCCTCTTAATTTACTTTTCTGGTTTGTATCGCAGTCGGTGGCTAAAAATTTGATCCTTCTTTCAGTATTTAACAAAGCATTTGTCTAGCAAATAAACGGCATTAGCTATATATATTATGTTAGCTATATTATATGTAAGTATCATCACCGGTGGTGATCAATAGTGGAATAGCTGTTAGCTGTTGTGCTATTAGCTGGTAATGATGCATTGGTTTTTCCATTATTAGTGTTGAATACATACAGTCAAAAGTTCTCATCTATTTTCTAAATTGTTTTATAATAGTGAATTATGTAGAAACCAAAAAAGTGTTAAACAAATTGAAATATATTTGGTTATGTGCAATGAAATTAATTAGCTATGCCTTGGTAAAAGAGAATTTGTGGAATTTATTTCCTTCTTAATGTATTTGAGCCCATCAGCCCGATTTGGACAGATCAACTAAGCAAAGAGAAACAACAGTGCATCATTACTTGAAGACATGACGGTCAGTCAATCATTATTTAAAGAACGTAGTTAAAGAATGTTTCTTCAAGTGCAAAAGTGCTTTTGCAAAAACCATTAAGGGCTATGATGAAACTGACTCCCATGAGGACCACTACAGGAGAGGAAGACCCAGAGTTACCTCTGCTGCTCTGGACACAGTTTATTGGAGTTACCAGCCTCAGAAATAGCCAATTTACTGCACCTAAGGTTACAGCCCAACTAAATGCTTCCAAGAGTTCCAGTAACAGACACATCTCAAAAGGATGAAGAGACATGGGTCTTGTCTTAGGCCAAGCCACATGAGTAATGGACATTAGAGCGGTGGAAACCTGTCCTTTGGTCTGATGAGTGTTTGGTTCCAACCTATTGAGATGCAGAGAAGGTGAACGGATGAGCTCTGCATATGTGGTTCCCACCATGAAGCATGGAGGAGGCTAGGGGTGTGGGAGGGCTTTGCTGCATTGTCAGCAAGTCATTTAGAATTCAATGCTGGTTACTGTTCTGCAGCGATAAGCCATCTCATCTGCTTTGGCGTTTCAATAGGACGATGTCCTAAAACGCACCTCCAGGCTGTGTAAGGGCTATTTGAATAAGACCAAGTGCTGCATCAGATGACCTGGCCCATTGGAGATGGTTTGGGTTGGGCTGCAGCGTGCATGAAAAGCAGCCAACAAGTGCTTAGCATATGTGGGAACTCCTTCAAGACTGAATGTTTAACTTAACTTAACTGCGTTAGAGTGCAAGTGACGGTAGGGGGAAGGGTAGAGAACGGTTTGACCCTGTTATTACTGTAAATCGAGCGTCCATTTAAGATAAAAAACAATACAATGAAAATAAATTCAAAATTGCTAGAAACAAGGCCAGAGAGATATACTTAGGAATAATTTAAAATAGCTTTAGAATAAATGTTGAATAAATAGGTATTCGATCAGAGCGGTATCATTTGAGGTTCCAGGTTTTTGTATGCTATTAAAGAGCTGTGTGTGATAAAAAGACCTGTGTGTGTGTGTGTGTGTGATAAAAAAGCCTCTTTTACCTTCCCATAATCCCTTGGCAAATTGGAGCGCTGCAAATGATTATACCATACTAAACAGTTCAGCTGGAAATTTCACTGGGTGCGTTAGAAAGCAATTGGCCCTGGTTTAAAAATGCATGACATACAGAGGCGTGGATGTATTCTTTGAAATGCCTTTCCTGCGATTGTGACATATTTTCATGTGGACTTTGAGTTTCCCGTCATATTGGAATTATGTTAATGTTGCGCCTATTATATTGAAACACTAGCCCACTGGCTCAGAATTTCATTTAGATATTTGATCCTCATGGGTGTATCAAGCAGGTCGCTACGGCTTTCTCATTTCAACAGTGAATACTGAACAGGGTGAGTCAAAAGCAGTGTTCACCATGGCAACATTAATTTTTAATGCAGATAAAGCTCTTTTTTACCTCTGCTTCGGCTTGTAACATATGCATGGTTCCTTTGATGCTTACAACCCATATACTCAATAATCAGAGACCCTGATAAAAATCAGTGCAGATTAATAAAGGATGGACCATTGAAAGTATCTCTGGGTAAAAGTATACAGGGTCTGTCTGCTAGCAACCTTGCTAGATTGTGTATTTCATCTTTGTTTTGCTGTCATTCAGGCAGCCCTAGATCCATAGTCAAAATAGCTCTCTGCTCCCCACACCAATAGAGCTTTCTTCATTTCACCTTTATTTTTGCTGGCAAGTCTCAGATCTTTCACTGAGAGAAAAAAAGGAAGAGATTTCACACATGTATTTCTTAGCGGGTGTTGAGTCAGCTTTTTTCCCCTCCCGGTTATAGAAAGCTGAACGCTGTGACCTCTCAAATCTACCTTTTTGTTTTGCTCTGGTCTGCTTGTAATGAAAATGTATCTGGCCCTACTTTACTGCAAGGACCAGGTTGTGACATAAAATACGATGTATAACATTATATTATCTATGCTATGTAATATTGGGGGGACTTACCCTCTTTCCAGGTGGACCGGGTGGTCCAGCTTCTCCTGATGGACCATGAGGTCCCTAGACACACACAAAAAATAAATACCATGAATTGCATTAAATGGTAAATTCTGCACTATAATGCTTTGACTTGGAAATGGTTCCTGTCAATATCAATTTCGGTAAAAGCTTTTTGCACCCGAAAACCTCTCATAGTGATATTTAGGACAAATAAATTTGAAATAGGTTAGTCCAAACTAAGCACTCAAAAGTGCTTTAATTCAAATTAATTGCAAGCAATTAAAGCCTATTTCTCAAATCTGCATAGGCAAATATTTGATGATTGCTGAGTTGATAAACTAGAGGGTACCATTTGGAGTGAAAAGGAATTTCCAGAGATATTCCGTTATGTGATGGGTTTAGTATACTCCAGCATACCACTTCAAAACTAATAAAATAACACAATATACATGCTGTTTTCCATTTCAAATTCAAACTTTTCTAAGCCTTCAGAGAAAAGTTATTATATTTGAATATAAATTCTGAACCTTTAAATTTCACAAAAAAATATTTAATGTCTTAAATCTGTAAATTTTTCATAGAAATAGATTTCAGTTTTGCTTAACTATGAAATATTGATATAATGCAATAGCATTTCAATCTAAACCCAATTCAAAAAGCTTCTTACTTACTTTAAAGTTGACCTATAAGACAATCCTAAATAACTTGTGTCAGTCTACTGAATGTGTGATAGCTAAGTTGAATAAAACAACAACAAACATTATTAAGTTTACTGATAAGTTAAACGGTTTACTGATAAGTTAAGTTAACTTCTAATGGTCATTCAAGCTAATGCCGTTTTTAATTTAAATTGCATTTAAATACATTATATTAAAAAAAGTAAACACAAGTTATCCCAGTTCACGCAAAGCCACAAATAGGGCGATTTACCTTTTTTAATGATACTTTTTGACAATAAATCCAAATGTAGGGTAAAGGTAAGTATGATATAAATATTATAAGCAATTATACAAGCTTAAAGCAATTATAGCAGGCAAAACACAATTTTGCCTGCAATTATTATTTGTGTTATCGATACATCTGGAGTCAATTCAATTAGAGTGTGCTGTTGCTGCACCTTAGTCATATACATTATATTGTATACTATATACTCAAGTTCATCTGTTCGGTCCAAATAGTGTAAATTGACACAGATTACAACTCACCAGCTGACCGGTTTCACCATCCTCTCCCTTTTCTCCTGGTTCTCCATCAGTTCCCTATGGAGGATAGGCAGGCCTGAAGCATTGTGTCTTAACAGTAAATTCTTATACAAAATACAAAAATCCCCACTCCTCCTTGGGCTGTAGTCCATACTTACAGCAACACCGGGCTCTCCAGGTGGGCCTGGGTCTCCAGGGAAGCCAACGGGTCCCTTTTACAGGATAAGAAAAGTGTAAATGCCTCATTGTTCCTACATAATTCTACAATTTATGTGCAGACACATATCCCTTTACATAAGGATTATCAACAGGGCTAATAATTTATCCAATGATTGAGTCCCAGTCTTCCTAGTTGCCACCCTACCAAACCATTGCAGGCAATTTGTCAGACTTGATGATATTATAAATCCCTCAGCAGATACCTTTTATTTCATAATCCTATTGTCATTAAAGAAAATCTCCCTCAATAAAAAATGCATCAAAACTCAAAATATGGTCTGCATTGAACCTATATTTCAGCAGGTTGGAAACAGCAGTCATTCGAGCTTGTGTGGCATTGGCATAACTTACAGGGTTTCCCTTGGGACCGTCGTCTCCAGGGGGTCCTTTGGGCCCCGCGGGTCCAGCAGCTCCAGAAGGGCCGGCCTCTCCCTTCTCTCCTCTTTCACCTTTAGGTCCCTGAGAAAGGTGAGCAGGGATTTATGCAATACATCAATATCATAGTGGGGCAGCCCTTTGTTCAAGAGGGTCAACACAGTCCACAGATGGTTGACCGTGACTCTTGATATGAAATGAAAATTAAAGGATCAAATGTTTTTTTTTGCAACATTAAGCGTAGAGTGATATCTTCATATAAGTTCCACGTGCTCATGTCTGGGGATGAGACATTCCATTTGGTTGTTGTGTTAAATGAACCAAATCAGGTTTTGTTTTTTGGCACCTCCATTGGGTTCCATTCCATTTCAACTACATACATATACTGTAACACATCTACAAAGCTGGTCCAGCATTTAATGTTTTTTTATTTATTTTATACTTATGTGCACGAAACGTTAAAGTAAGATGGGATACAATGGAAGTGAAAGGAGGTTATCATTAATTAAAGCATCCAGATATATTGATTCTGTACATGAGTGTGTGGTAAGGAATCTGCCAACTTAAGAGTTTTACTAAAGTTTAATGTCTTTTAGACTAGTCGGTATTATAGAGTTGAGCTATGCTTTGTTAGTAGTATTTGACAGTTTTATTTTAAAAGGTAAAGCTAAAGAAGTCTGGAGTTGGGAACAAAGAATTCTGGAACCTGAAAGATGCAAAATGTTTGAGATGAAGCCAGCCACATTATGCATGCTTGGAAGTGCCTTTCCATAGAGCATCATTTCGATCCATTGTCAGTAACTGTAACTGGTGAAAATCTTCTGAAAAAGCTCATCAAGTTGTTGTAAATCTTATTTGTTGGTGACACATAAAAATATATATTCTAAATAAAAAAATTAATTAACAAGCAATCACTCGTAGCTCTTTGGAGCCAGGAATAACAAAAACGAAATCATTCAGCAGGACTGCAGCCTTAGAATAATCTTAATACAATACTTGGTGAGGGATGGACTTTATAGCACATAAAAGTCCCTCAGCTGCATTGTAATTATGAATAAAAAGGCCTAGTCAAAGCATTCTATTCACATGTAGAGGGGGCTGGTGTTTTGAAGCTAGCTCATTGTTCAATTGGACAGAAGCAGCGGGTATATCCTCCTTATAAGTATGTCTTAAGAGTCTGGGAAGAGTAATCATTTGTTAGCGCATGGACATGGTGCAGGTAGACAGAGACCCATGCTGAGAGAAACCAGCAGTCTCAATATGAGGGATAATTGGACTCACTCTAATGAATATGCAGTGTCACTTCGGTGAAACAAACGTTCCTGTCAGAGGAGTTTTCGTGGTACATTTGCCTTTTTTATTGGTAGATTGTTTTCTGCAGACTAACTGCATTAACAGCATGCATATTTGAGCATACAAACATAAAAAAATTGTAAAATAACAGGCAAAAAGGTTATGTATGCCTACGTGGGCTACGTTATATAACTAATGATATAATGACGTGATATAAAGATGTTTACTTACTCCAGTACCGGGCTCTCCGGGGGGTCCTGGGTTTCCAGCTTCTCCTTGTTCACCCTATGGTTGAAGAAAGGGGCAAACATTGCAAATAAATGTTATGATATGTGGCATTAGAATATACTGTAAGTGTTCTATGTATCGGCCCTATCAAATAAAAAACTGCTATCCATTATACTCATTGTAGCTTAGGCTATTTGTCTTTCTAACAGCAGGTAATTCTATGAACTACCGAATATTCTACGAATTATTGAATATTAATTTCAGTATTTAGACAAAGAATGTGAGCTTCAGAAATGGCTAAACAGGACTTTCACATACATTTAAAAAATGTTTTTATAGTAGTTTAGGTTATACCAGGTTTGGTCTCAGAACTCAAAAAGAAGGATCATGTCTTGTGAATTTTGTCACCATGCTGATTAACAGTAAAAGCTGGTGAAAACATCAGCTTCCATTGTCTTAATTAATAGGAGTTTTTAAAGATATAGAGCCAATGTACTGCCGTTCCTAATTCCTCCTTAAAATTATGCTACCCTATTTCATATTCCAGTCATTTCACCAGCCAGAGTATAGCATTAAGTATTTATGGAGCCGCCGTCTGCCAAATGGCAATAAAATGGACCAATCTTGTTGGAGCCGTTGTAAAATAGGCATTATTAATGGCAAAGCACAAAGCCAGACAAAAAGACCAGGCATATGTAAGGTATGGACTTCACTGTGTTAATGTCTTACAGTAGTGTGTAGCTAGGGGAAGCGACATCAAAGCTACATCAAGACAGACCACCTGGTGATAAACTGGAACTCAAATATACTCTCACCTTCTCACCCACAGCTCCCATGCCACCAACACCACCGGGAGGACCTTGTGCACCCTGTGAAAGGGAAAGCAAAAGAGAAAATATGTCTGAAGGTATTATATGCTGGCTATGGTCATATTTAAAGCACGGTATGCTAGCTAAGGTCAATCTGAGGCATTGTATGCTAGCTAAGGTCAAGTTAGGTAAGTAACATGTTTCACATTATATCACAGTTGTACAGTGTGTGGACTGCTGTTCTCTATGTAAGCAATGTCATCAGTGTGAATACTTACATCAGCTCCACTCGGACCCTGGGGACCTCTGGGACCTGGGGGACCAGGGGGACCCTACAGGGGAAGGCTCACGGTCAGACAGCAGGTAAGCCAAGAGGGAACAGGTCCTCTGAAGCAAATGGTATACTGAATTACTGCTAGCAATAAACAAGTACTTACCATGGGACCAACATCACCGTTTTCTCCTTTCTCGCCTGGAGGTCCAGGAAGACCCTAAGGGCAAAGAAGAAATATGGATTAGCATGTAATTGTTTATGTTTGGTTTGTAAAATGTATTTGCAACAGCTGTTACACCAATACTCCTTGAGATTTAATTGCACTTGCTGGATATATTGCGAATGTGGGTGATTGAATTAAACCCTCACCACAGCTGTGGTCGGGAATATGTAAAAGTGAATTAAAAAGTCAAAATTGTGTTTGGTGTGTTCTGAACAATCCCTCAATCAGACCCAACCCAAACTTTAAAATAAACACACTTACTTCCTACATCCCCCCCTCCCCAGATTCTCCAAATACATTGCTCAAAAATGTAAGGGAACACGTAATACGTAACACGTAACACGTAATCATCACAGTATAACACCAAGTCAATTAAACTGCAGGGATATCAATCTGTCCAGTTAGGAAGCATAAGTGATTGTGAATCAATGTCACCAGGTTCACTGCAGAGGCAACAGCCAGACAACCCCCAAAAATGAGAACGTTATGCTGCCTGCTCTCATCTGTGAGGAAAATGAGACGGCAATGGTGAATGCCAGTGGAGCTGCACGGTGCTGGGCTGTGAGCACAGGTCCCACTAGAGGAGGTCAGGCCCTCATGCTGCCCTTATGGAGTCTGCTTCTGACAGTTTGGTCAGAAACATGCACACCAGTAACACGCTGGAGGTCATGTTGTAGGGCTCTGGCAGTGCTCCTCCTGTTCCTCCTCACACAAAGGAGCAGATACCGGTCCTGCTTCTGGGTTGATGCCCTTCTACGGCCCTGTCCAGCTCTCCTGGTGTAACGGTCCATCTCCTGGTATCTCCTCCATGCTCTGGAGACTGTACCAGAGACACAGCAAACCTTCTTGCTACGGCACGTATGGATGTCATTACTATTTGACTATTTCTTTCATATATGTTACAGTCCTCAGGGTTTGGCATGTTCAAAAGAATACAAAATAATAGTGTCAGAGCTTCTGAACTTCTTGCATACTGCCATGGTAACAGTATTTTCAACACACACACAGTCTTTACAGCAGTTTATGATCAAATCTAAAAATGTGCCGTTCACTGCATGCCCCAACTGAACCCTCTCAGAATGGTATATAATTGTAGTACAATTGTATTGTACTCTCACTTTTCTTATTAGCTACGGTGGGCCAGTATTAATCTGCATGTATTTATGCTTGAACAAAGGACAGCGTTATCTGGTTTGGCATTAAGGAAATCAATAACAATCTAAAACAATTAATCTAGGTTACTCTTATTTTTTTGGGGGGCGGGGAAACAGTCTCTCATGGACAAAGTAAAGTTGTCGAAGTTGAAAAACTTTGTTATTAAGTTATTCCTGCATTAAATTCTTCTAATAGTTTTTCTGATTTTCATCTAAAATGTAATACATAATCTAAACTGTAATAAGACAAATGAACTAATCTGATTAAACTGTGATATGTGATATTGAAACCACTGTGTAACAGAGCAAAGCTAGGAGAGGATTTGAATCTACATGATAATTATTTCTATAAAAAGGGATAACTGGTGTCAGGTTTTCTAATCATTAATATAACTTTCACGTGTCCTGAATGCGACATTTGATATTTTTCCCCTAGGAATAAAAACTATTCCTAACCTAGGAATAAAAATATAAAACCCTCAACTCTATAACTTCCTTACTACAATATAGTATATATTACCGTATATACCCGAAAATAAGACTAGGTTTTTTTCCTAAAAATAGGCTGAAAAATGGGGGGTCGTCTTATATTCGCGATATAGACAAAATCACGGGGGGAAAGGTAATCTAATTACCGGTAGTGACAGTGTTATGAATTAAATAAACAATAAAGTGCCGCCATGGAGAGGTCAAGAGATTATC